>JAOXNR010000478.1:0-11055 GCA_028571225.1 Parsonsia alboflavescens
ATATTTCATGATTTATGGGGTCATAGACCAATGAGAATTATGTCTTTTGCTTTAAATGATAGGACTTTATTTCTTTGCTGTTCTAAGAGGTTTGTATTGTTTGTCTATGATGCTTCTTCTAATGAGTTTAATGAAGGTGAGAAGGAATACATATCTATCAAAGAAAGACCACCACCATTAAAGAAGAGTATGGCAAGACATTCTCAAGTTCGAACTTCCATGAAGGAGAACTTGGAGTTTATTGGTAAGTATTCTTTTAAATCTTCAATCCATGTTAGTGATCATTCTCTTTTCGATGTAGATGAAGCCGATTCGAGGACGAATCCTTTCGAGGTGAGGGGGAATGATGGAGTTGAAGGTGCATACATGGCATGGGAGAATTCATGGAAGATCTCATATGAAGATGCTTATGAAAGAAAGGAGAATATGTAGAAGAGCTTGTATTTCAAATACAAGGTTAGAAGATCAAGAATGAAGAGAGACTTGCTGGAGATTGTCTAAGAACTTACAGAACTTATGATCTTCATTGAAGTTGATCTTAACAATGATTGGAAGTTTTTGTTCAAAGATGAATACTTCAAGTATAAATATTGCACTTTGAAGATCAAAGTAACATTGGTGATATATATGCAAGACAAAGAAGAACGCCTTGATTTGGAAGGAATAATGAAGAACTCTTTAAACAAGGGCATCCAAGTTAGGGAAAGTCTAGAGCATCATCTTATTCGGAACAAGAGTTAAGGCATCTAAGTTGAGTAAAGTATTAATCACATTGGTGCAAGGAAGAGAAGAAATGCTAGACTTTACTACAATGTTTGAAGCACAACCATCAATGGAGGATGAATCAAGGTAAGAGCTCAACTTGTCGATGATAGAAGACATCAAGGAGGAGTGAAAAATCAAGGAAACAAGCCTTGGGAAGCATTGGAAGTCAGAATGGATAGTTGGCCGAAATTCTGCCAGAAAATTTCAGTTTTAGTCCTCTGTTTTTACAGCTTTGTAATCTTGACTTTAGTTGGACTTTTCCACTTATTGTTAGTTGCTTTCTTTATGTTTTAAGCTAGCTTAAGGTGGCTAATTAAGTCCCTAGTCCTAATTGGGGCTGAGCCTATAAATAGTCCATCATTTGTATTGGATTAGAACAATTAACTCTACAAACACTTTTCAGAATTTGAATGAATTCCATATGGATTCAAGTTGCTCCAATCGAGAATGTAGCTTAGAGCTCTTCTAGGGTTCTTATTTAAACTTTAGGGTTCTCAATGCTTGGCTAGGGTAATTGAGCTGAGTTGATGGGACTCAATCCATTAGATCATATTGGAAGACAATTGGTCAATGGTTCAAGATTGAATCTCTTGCATGAAGTCTTGGGCAATCACAATTTGGGGTGTTCGAAAATTTGGATTTGATGAATGATGGGTTCCTTCCAAATTTGAGATCACATCATGGATGCTTGGAATTTCTTCTGACCAGGAAGGTTTGCAACCTTCCTCGAGCTTGGTGGGTCTTTTTCCGAGACCTTCCAAAATGGTTTTGTTTATGTCTTTAGCCACTCCGTTCGCTTGAGGACAGGGTACAGAGGTCAATCTCTATTCAGTATTAAAATTTTCACAAAAAGTTTTGAATGGATCACCTATAACCTATCGTCCATTATCTACAGTAATGGCTTTGGGAATCTCGAATCTGCATACAATGTTCCTGAACACAAAGGACTAGACTTTTGGTGATTAAATTATTACAATTGGCTCAGCTTCAACCCATCTAGTGAAGTATTCTACCGCCATAATTAGGAATTGAACACTCCCCACTCCCTTAGGGAAGGGTACTAATATGTCGATTCCTCAAATGTTAAATGGAAAGGAAGTATATATGGATTGATACCTTGTTGGCAGTATATGTGATTTGTTTCCACCCAACTGGCAGCTCATGCACTTTTGTATGACCTTTTCAATGTTTGAAACCATCGAAGGCCAATAATATCTTATCCTTAGTATTTTTTTCACTATGGTTTTTGCACCTATGTGTGATCTACATATTCCACTATGTACTTTTTCAATGACGTACTCTCATTCTCCCTAACTTAGGCATTTGAGTAATGGCCATGTGTATGACCTTCTGTACACCTCGTCATCTCCTATCAGGACGTAACAAGGTGCCTATTTCCGCACTTGGCGAGCTTCTTTTGAATCTTGTCTGAGGTCGCCATCTTTAAGGAATTTGTAGATTGGGTATCTCCAATCTACCTGATCCTCTATAACCAAATTCTCTTCTTGGTTTATGCCGGGAGAGTATAACTGTTCCACCAATAGCTCGGCCTATGTCCTCGCAAGCTCCAGGTAAACTTTAGATGGTGTGTTTGTTTCTACGTTTTGCTCTCTAGGTATTCCCTCAATGAGGAAATACTTAATTTTTGATGTTATATCTCTCGTTTGAGATATTTAAACATGTTCTCCTCTCTGGCTTCGTATTCTGTAGCAACCTAGCTGGCTATAACTTGTGAATTAGTTTTGGCATGCAATTTTTGCACTTTAGAGCTCTTACGAATCTTAGACCTGCTAAGGGAGCTTCATATTCGGATTCATTATTCATGGTTGGGAAGTTGTAAGTCACAAAGTAAGGGATTCTCACTCCCTCAGGTCTGATCAGTACAATTCCCTCACCTAAATTTTTTTTTGGTGGAACTATCTATGTACATGGTCCAGATATTAATTTCACAAGTGCTTGTGAGCTCTAGTAGAACTCTTGTGCATTCTTTTACAAAGTCTGAGAGAGTCCGAGCTTTCCCTTAAATTCAATTTGAAATCTCGAGAGCTCAAGCAAACACTTCATTGTCCTGCATGATAGCTCGAGTTTCACCATTGCTTGTTTTAGTGGAAGATTGGTTAATACTCTTATCGGGTAAGATTCAAAATAGGACTTAAGCTTCCTTGAGGTAATAACAATCAGGTACAAGAATTTTTCAAGGTCTAAATATCTAATTTCAGGACCTCGGAGCAAACGGCTTACATAATAAATTGGAAATTTTAAACCTGACCTTTGTACTAGTAGCACCAAGCTTATTGCCTTCTCCATTGCAGTTAAGTACATCAAGATCTCCTCTCTCGACCTTGGGGAGACAAATTCTGAGTGCTTCCCAAAAAGTCTTTCAAATTGCTAGACGTTGTTTGGTAATCTTCAGTCCACTAAAAATCATATAGCTTCTTTAGGACGTCATAAAATTTCTCTCCTTTGTCAGCCATCTTGCTAATGAAATGTCCAAATGCTACCATTCTTTCTATTAGACTCTGGACCTCTTTGATGTTTCTGGGGGGTTCCAAGTCTAGTATTGCTTTTATTTTATTAGGATTGGCATCAATGCCTCGTTCTGATATCATGAAGCCTAGGAATTTGCCTGTCGAAACTCCGAAGGTACATTTTTCAAGGTTGAGCTTCATATGAGAGCAGCTTTTAAGGTCTAGAAAGTTTCCACGATATCCTCAATGAACACTTCGAAGGTCTTGGACTTAATCACAATGTCGTCCACATAGACCTCAATGTTCCTTCCAAGTTGGCTCTTGAAATCCTTGAGCATATCTCGCTGGAATTCTGCCCCTGCATTCTTTAGACCTAATGGCATCTTGGTGTAGCAGTACTTCCCGACCTCTGTGATGAATGAGGTCTTTCCATATCTTCTATTGCCATTGGGATTTGGTGGTACCCCTTGTAGGCATCTTGGAAACATAGCCGTTACTAAATTGCCGTTGAGTCTACCATCTGATCAATGCTCGGAAGTGGGTATGGGTCTTTCTGGCAGTATTTATTTAGTGTGGTCAAATCCACACACATCCTCCATGTCCCTTCTTTCTTTGGCACAACAAATGGATTGGGCATCCATTTTGGGTACACAACTTCTTTTAGAATTCCAGTGTCAAGAAGAGCTTGGACCTCTCGAGCTATAACTTCATTTCGCTTTGGAGCAAAGGTCCTTTTCTTCTGCTTCACTAGTTTTTCTAATGGTGTGAGCCTAACCTTGTGCTCTGCAACTCTCTTATCAATCCTTTCAAGGTCAGTAGGTCGCTAGGTGATGTGATTTTCTTGTGGGTTGAAGGGTTAATTTCACACACAACAATCAAACCAAATCAGTACGAAATAAAAGACTCATCAAATTTAACTTTTGGGAGATTAGGAAGACCTTTGTAGATTTAACTACAATAACCAGCCTCTTTATTTGGAAGACAACTCAATACCTCACCCAAAGTGATTGAGAGCCCAAGGTTTAGTGTATAGAACCCTAATCTAGGATGTTCTAGGAACACTCACACAAAGATCAAAGATCTTGTACGAAAGGAAACTTCAAAGTTTCTGGAATTGGGTTTAAACTTCTATGTCTAAAATGGCTGAAACAAAAGCCTTTAAATACTTGCTAAAACCCTAAATAAACTTAACAAAAAGGCTGGGTGAAAGGCTGAGAAAAATACAAGAGAAAGGCTGAAAATTCAGGACCAAAACGTAGAGTTCTGGAAAAATCGTGCACTGCTCATAGGCTGCTATAGTGACCGAGTTGCTATAGTGTCGGGGGTCAGATGCAGGCCGGATGCCTTCTGGAATTGTCGCCAAGGCTGCTCTGCTTGATCCGGCGTCGGATGGACTAATTAGGCACCGGATGTCTTGCCTTTTTCCAGCTTGGTCATGGTTGTCCATTTGGTTTCAAGGCTATTCCACTTCATGCTTCATTCCTCCTTCCTTCCCAACCAACCATGCATGATCTCCATTGATTCTAAGGCCAAGAACTCTGAAAAATCAGCCTTATGTATTGCATATTCAAGCTTGGCTTCAAGCTTGTTCTTGGTCTTTTCTTTCTTGGCCTTCCTGCAATTGATTCCCAAAACTCTCCAAGCCTTTGAGCTCACTTGAATACTTCATTTTGTCCTCCCGGAAGTCTTGGGATGAACATGCATTACATAGCTTCAATTCTTCCATTTCATCTCCAAGTTCATTCCTCCCGAGCATGGCTCCGAAGTAGTTCCGTTCTTCTTTGTCTCAGACAAATTCTTTCAATGTTTTCAACATCCTTCTCAAAATGGATACTTGTATTTCATATACAAGTGTTCGTGGTCAGCCTCTTTGAGGAGCCTCTTTAGATATTCATCATTCCCCCTCACTTCAAAAGGATTCGTCCTCGAATCTTCAAAGTCCTACATAGAGGGAGAACGATCACTAACATAGATTGAAGAATTTAAAGAACGCTTACCCAAGAACTTCAAGTTAGCTTTCTTGAAAGTTAGAAGTTGATAATTCCTTACCAAGCCCTTCTTGATGTATTCCTTCTCTCCTTTAAGAGACTCATTAAAAGAAACAACATAGACAAGGAATACAACACATTCAACACATCCAAGAAAAAAATTTCTAGCATTTGGCAATAAGGCATCAAATCCCATATGGCTTAGGACAAGGATTACGGACAACCAAGAAATAAAGTTTTATCATTTAAGCATAAGATAAAAGAAACAACACAAGACAAAATTCCCATTGGTCTACCCCCATAAACCATGAAATAAAGGTTCTCTAGATCTTGCATTCAAGCACACAATGAAATCAAAACATAATCCTATAACTTAGAACATACATCCCCTAAATCAAAAACGTCAAGATGAGCATCATATTTATCACCAAGAGTAGATATAAGAATGTACCATTTTAACATAGCACTCATCATCTTGGTGTCCTTGTCTTCATTCATCTTGCTTGTGCCTTCAAAGTCTTGCAACCTAGACAAGGAAACGCTAGAAAAGGAATGGTCAATGTTAGAAGTAGGAATATAATTCTTTTTCTTCCTCACTAAAGCACTCTCATTTTCTCTATCCTTTTCATGTGAGCTCTCATTTTCTTCATATTCTTTTTCTTGCTCACTCTCATTTTCTTTTTCTCTCTCAATTGGGATCTCTCCTTTGTTTTTATGGGACTCTTCCCTCTTTTCTTTCAAATCCTCTTCATCATGTTCTCTTTCCCTCTTGACTTCACATGAGATCTCTTGGACTTGCTCTTTCCCCACAATTTCTTGAAGACCCATTTCACCTCTCACTTCATGGGTAATTGAGGTGTCTTCATTTTTAGGCTCCAAGCTCTCCCATGTTGGGCATTGTGAAACACCATGTCCATGATTGTTGCATTGAAGCACTTGGGATCTTCACTTCTAGGAAGTTGTGCTAGTGTCCTTCTCCATTCTCCATGAGTCACCTTCACCTCTTGCATTTGAGGTTTAGGCTCCTCTTCTCCTGGCCTTACACTTTACACTGGCCTTACACTCGCATACGAGCCCCTTCCATTGGACACTTGTATTTCATCCTCCCTTTTTGGTGGTCTTTCATTTCTCATATGCCTTCTATGTTTCAATGGCTCACCATGTTCATTGTAGTAAGAATAAGAATTTTCATCTCTTCTTGTCCCCCTTAAGCTTCTTTTAGCTTCATGGCCACAATAGCCTTCATCAATATCATCCATTAGCTCATTTCAGTTTTTGGTAAACTCCCTTGATGTTGCACATACTCTCTAGAAGAACTAGGTTGATATTCGTCACCACTTCCTCCTTGTTGCACATGTCTTCTAGGAGCTTTAGATTGGAGCTTATCTACCCTTCTTTAAAAGTTATCAAATCTTGAGTAGACGTAGTTTCTTATTTCATTCATGTGGTTGGAGATCTCACTTGTCACTTGCTTCACTCTTTCCAAGATGGTTGATAGACATGCATTGTTATCTCCCATATTTGATTCTTGAGAAGATGGTGAAATTCCTTATGTCATAATAGCCTTCAAGCACAATCAAGAAAATAGGATAACAATTGTCCTCACGTTTCACTCGTGTATCGCTCTTTCAATTGACTTTTTCTTTTCTCTTTATTGATCTCACTCCTAAAGCCTTTTCCACTCTAGTTCTTAATCAACCCTCATGATCAATGGGCAAATCACTTAGGCAAAACGCACCAAATTGATCCACACAAATCACTTAGTTGATTAATTGAAGTTTTTCAATTGAGAGTCAAGAAAATAGAGTTTCAAAGAGTTAAGGTCAACCAATCAATAAAAAGAGCGATTCACTAGGAATCCAAAGAAATTATCAAATTGGCATTTTAACAAACACCTAGAGGGTAATGAAATTGAGAACCAATTTATCAATGATTTCAACTAATCCAAATCCCCTTGATTTCAAAGTTGATAGACAATAGGCAATGTAATACAATAGAATCCCAAATCAACTTCAACTCAAGCAATTTCCACAAGCTTAGACAAGAAGTCTTTCAAATTCTTTTTTTTTTTTTTTATCTTTCAAGAACAATGATTCTTTTCTTTCTTTTTCTTTTTGATAGAGATATAGGTGAACACTAACAAATGGAACTCAACCCTAACTAGGTTCTAGGTTTAATTCCAAACAACACAATGGTTCACAAGAGAAGACTAAGATAGATGCAATAGGAAGAAAACAACAAACACATACAAGATCATAGGAATTTCAAAGAAGAAAAATATGATCTTTAACACTTAAACAAAAAAAGCAAGTAAGATAGTCAAACCTTTGATGATAACCTATCTCTGATACCAAAAGATGACTTGATTTCTTGTGGGTTGACGGGCTAATTTCACACACAACAATCAAACCAAATCAGTATTAAATAAAAGACTCATCAAAGGTAAGTTTTGGGAGATTAGGAGGACCTTTGTAGATTTAACTACAACAACCAACCTATTGATTTGGAACACAACTTAATACCTAACCCAAAGTGATTGAGAGCCCAAGGTTTAATGTATGAAACCCTAATCAAGGATGTTCTAGGAACACTCATACAAAGATCAAAGATCTTGTAAGAAATTAAACTTCAAAGTTTCTAGAATTGGGTTTAAACTTCTATGTCTAACATGGTTGAAACAAAACATTTTAATACTTGCTGAAACCCTCACTAAACTTAACCAAAAGGCTGGGTGAAAGGCTGAGAAAAATACAAGAGGAATTTTGAAAATTCGGGACCAGAACGTAGAGTTTTGGAAAAATCGTGCATTGTTCATGGGTTGCTATAGTGACTAAGCTGCTAGAGTGTCCAACGCTGGATGCTGGACCGGATGCAAGGCCGGATACCGTTTGAAATTGTCGCCAAGGCTGCTCTGCTTGATCCGGCTCTGGATGCACTGATTAGGAGTTGAATGTCCGGCCTTTTTCCAGCTTTGTCATGGTTGTCCACTTGGTTTCAAGGTTATTCCACTTCATGCTTCATTCCTCCTTCCTTCCCAACCAATCATGCATGATCTCCATTGATTCTAAGGCCAAGAACTCTGAAAATTCAGACTTTTGTATTGCATATTCAAGCTTGGCTTCAAGCTTATTCTTTGTCCTTTCGTTCTTGGTGTTACTCCACTTGATTCCCAAAACTCTCCAAGCCTTTGAGCTCACTTGAATACTTCAAGTTGTCCTCCCGGAAGTCTTGAGATGAACATGCATTACATAGCTTCAATTCTTCCATTTTATCTCCAAGTTCATTCCTCCCGAGCATGGCTACGAAATCGTTCCGTTCTTCTTTATCTTGGACAAATTCTTTCATTGTCTTCAACATCCTTCTCGAAATGGATACTTGTATTTGACATACAAGTGTTCATGGTCAGCCTCTTTGAGGAGCGTCTTTAGATATCCATCACTAGGTGAGGACTTTCAAGTATTCTGGGAGGGAGAAAACGTGCTTCCCTTTAATATTGGAAGGCAAAAGTTCACCTATCTTGATTCCTTTCTCAGGGAATTCAGAATTATAGAAAACTCTTTCTCCTTTACTGGAAGTCTGAATTCTGACATCATCATTACCCTTAGGAAGGTCGATGGAATCTTCTTGCTCGGGTGTTGCCGAGGTTTTTCTATTACCTTCAGTGAGGTAACATTCTGTTGGTGACTGCTTATCTTCCTCTAGGTTGGCAAAGGTTTCTCTGACCTGGATCCTCATGCAGTAGCTTAATAAAGAGATTTCTGCCTTTAGGTCCATGACCTTTCTCCTTCCTAGAATTGCATTATAAGCTCTCGGTGCATCGACCACCATCTAATCCATGACCTTAGTAACCCCACTACTATCCACATAGACCACAATTGGAACCCGTAGAATCCCCTCTGCATAGGTTGCACTACTGTTGAAGCTGGTTAGGGTAGTGTTTGACTTTATCAGCAAGCTTTTGTCTATCCCCATTTGATCGAATGCAATTTTATACAAGATAGTTACTTCACTTCCAGTGTCAATCAGTATCTTTCCTACCAAGAAGTCTCCAATTTGGAATGACACCATGGGGGGTTCTGAATCTTCTCCCTGAGTTCATTTTGACCTTTTTTCGATGGCATTTATTTCTTCGATCGGAGGTAGCTGGTTATGTGCAGTTGCTGGAGGTGGATTTGTAGGACCTGCGTTCCTAGCCAGGAACTCTCACAACTGGCCCTCCTTGACTAGCCCCTCAATTTTTCGCTTGAGGTCGAAAAAGTCCTTAATGAGATGACAATTGTCCTTGTGGTGGTGGTAAAATTTTTCTGGGTCTCTGTTGCCTAGAGGAGTTTTGAGAGGTCTTGACAGCTTCAGAAGACCTTTTTTTCCATGACCACCAGTATTTCTACCCCGAGGTCGTTAGGGGAGTTGTTAGTAGGTCTGGATCGGTCTTCCTCTACTTGTCCGAGGATCCTCCTTTCGAATGAGGATCCTTCCTATCTCTTTTTGATGGTTGCGGGCATTTTGGATGCCCTTTGTTCTTTTTCTCAGTAGCTGAGGCAAAACCAGGAATCTTCTTCTGGACTTCCATTTCTTCAGCCCTTATTAACTTCTCGAGGAGTGTTTGTAGCTCCTTAATGTTCTTTATTGGTTCTTTAGCCAGCTTTAGAGTTACATACCCCCCATTGGAGTAATTGCTTGAAGGCAGTGATGTAGATTACATCATTCTTTTGCTCAATTTCCACTACCTCATCGTTAAAGTGACTGTGGTAGCTCCTAGTGCTCTCACCAAACACTTGATATTAAATAGATTGTTGACGTCTTTTTAGTAGCTTTTGTTGTTTTGATAGTTCTTTAGAAACAGCTCCTTCAACTAAGTCTAGCTTGAGATATACTTTCCTCTGGAATTCCTTTGACCTAGGATTGTGCTTTCTTGGTTAACATGAACCGGAAAGCTCAGCACTTGATGTGATCATGGTACTCAAACATTCAAATGTAATCATCTATGTGTTGTAGTGGTTCCCCTATGTTGTCATATTTTGCCTCCACTTGTGGGGCTTTGAATCCTGGTGGCATCCGAGCAGTCTTGATGTTGTGAAATAATGGCGAAGGCTCTGATTGGTCCACACTGCTCTGTATCCCCTGATTTCCATTTCTCTCCTGATTTTCTGGGAGAGTCGCTCTCATCAGTGGATTTGGGGCTACCCCTAGAGTGTCCTGCTTGTCCTTTAGATTCACCGAGCGAGTATCCTTCCTCTAAGAGGAGTTCTTAGCAAGCTCCTCTACTCGCGAAGATTGGTTTTGTAACATTGACTTCATGATATGGCAGCTTGGTTAAGTTTGTCTCTTAGGTCATAACTCCTTCCATTGCTCAAGGTTTCTCTTAGGTCAGCCGTAGATGCAACTCACCCTGTTGGATATGCCCTAAGAACATATGATGATTTTACTTAGCTAGCAGAACTTTGTATCATGTTGCTATTTATATCATTATATAATTTACTTTTATATCTGGGTTTCTTTAAATAAATTATGTAATGTATTTAGAATAATTTATTTCTATTCTTAAAACGTCCCTAGTCAAGAGTTATCGGGATTAGGATATCAATTACATGTTGAGACTAGTATGTGTTGATTGATGACAGCCGTCATGGATATGAGATTTCAAATCATCATATAGGTACACGTAAAGTATTATGTACTAGATTGACCTGCCATGAATTCACTTCATGGATTGTTATATGAGTGCCATGAGTGATTTCATTATGATAATTATGTCTGATCTTTTGACTTGAGGTCATTAGAGATTCCTGCATGAAAGATTGCATACTTTGATATTGTCAAACGTCACTCTTAAC
>JAOXNR010000479.1:0-11052 GCA_028571225.1 Parsonsia alboflavescens
GTACTAATTGGCAGATGCATAAAGACTTGGCGAAAGCAAGGGCGGAGGTAGCTCATGAGGTTAGGCTGGCAAAAGAATCAGGCTGAGATGGAATTGCTCGTCAACAAAGCTGTAGAAATAGCTCAAAAACGCGAGGCCAAGTACCAATTGGACAAGGACCAGACTCCTGCCGATCATGATCAACGTGGAGACAGTTCCATCTCCGCAGATGCTGTCGGTTTGGACCCTGGCTCTAACCCTACCACGGGAATAAGTGGCTGGTTCAAAAACTAGCTTAATACCCAGAAATATGGGAATATTCATATGCGATGCGCCATGCACGAATTGATCATAAATATTAATCACTGGTTTTAATTAGTAGGAATTCTTTTGTATTAATACGAATTTTCAACTGGTAATTAAGATATGATAATTTAATAGTGCGACTATTTTAGCTGTTTTATTTGTCACTTTAAAAAAAAAAAAAAGGCAAAAATCTTTTACATACATCCCTCCCCTAATCCTCTTTGTATCCTTTCACCCGAGGATCAATAGTGGCATCCCACCTATCCTACATGCCTTGCTACTTGCCAATAAATTAGTAAGACTTAATGTATTATTTGTCCCATGACTGAGATAATAGAAGCTTCCAAACAAATATTTTTTTCATCTAAGCATTTTTTTCCCAAAAATTAAGAATCTGCTTAGTTTTTGTATTCAGAACAGTTCCCTTTTTTTTATTGCTGAAAATTTTGAAGAATAAAAAATAAAAACTTGCTAAAGCTTTTGTATATGTATTAAATGAGTCGAACGAGTCTATATATATTCGTTTATTTAGTCTAAAAGAGCTTTTGATATATATTATAATTTATATATATATATATATCATAAATATGATAAGTCTATTTATTAATATAGATATGTGGTATGAATTTTTTTATAAATATAAATTAAATTAATTGAATTTTTTTGCATTAAAAGTATTATAATCATTTTATTACATATATACAAAGAAATAGAGGCTCAGGATCTCCTATTACATAATTTTGTATCACTCTTTGTTACATTAATAGAAATATTTTATCAATAAACAGATATACCATCATGGGCGGTTTTACACAAAAAAAAGGTTATATTTTATCCAAAAAAAAGAAAAAAAAGAAATTTAATGTGTCAATAAAAGATCAGGTTTCCTAGGGTTTAGTTTATAGTTTTAGGTCTTTTTCAACCTTTTGGGAGCTTGTTCAACTAGAAATGTGCCAAGCAGTTCGGGATTTTTGGTCAGATGTACATACGTCACAGCAATTCACAGCCACTCAAGTTGTTCTAATCCCAAAGAATGACAATCCGGGGCCATTTGCTGACTTCAAACCCATTTGTTTAACTTCACATCCAAAGTAATTGGGAAGATGACATTATTATCTTCACAGGAGGGCTGAAAAAGGGACTTCAATCGTTGATGGATTTTCTCGGGTTTTGCCAAGATTGTTCGGGGCAGAAGATAAACTTTCACAAGAGCTCTATGTATCGCTCCTCCCACATTACTCAGCCGAGACAAGAATAGCTGAAAGAAGTTACCGGTTGTGTGATTCAAAGCGTTCCAATGATCTATCTAGGCTGCCAAACTTCCCAGGCGGAGCAAAGATGTCATACTATGAACCACTGGATAGTAAGATCAAAGCTCGCATTAACGGTTGGCAGAGGAAATACTTATCACCTAGGGGAAGGCTGATACTAATTAAACATGTTCTGTCTGCAATGTCCGCCTACATTTGCTGACTTCAGATCCATTTGTTTGTGTAACTTCACATCCAAAGTAATTGGAAAGATGACATTATTATCTTTACAAGAGGGCTGAAAAAGGCACTTCAATCGTTGGTGGATTTTCTTGGGTTTTGCCAAGATTGTTCGGTGTAGAAGATAAACTTTAACAAGAGCTCTATGTATCTCTCCTCCCACACTACTCAACCGATACAAGCACAGCTGAAAGAAGTTACCGGTTTTGTGATTCAACTGGTTCCAATGATTTATCTAGGCTGCCCAATCTTCCCAGGTAGAGCAAAGATATCATACTATGGACTGTTGGATAGTAAGATCAAAGCTCGCATTAACAGTTGGCAGAGGAAATATTTATCACCTAGGGGAAGGCTGATACTAATTAAACATATTCTGTCTGCAATGTCCGCCTACTTGTTGGCTGTCACTAATTCTCCACAGCAAGCCATTAGGGAATTGGAACTGCAGTTTGCATATTTCTTCTTGGGTCACTCAGAGTTTGGTAGCAATCGACATTGGTGCCAATGGTGCTCCATAGCTCAGCCATATGACAGAGGTGGCTTGGCTGTATCTTCCCTTAGCAGAACAATTGTAGCATACCATTTTAAGCTTTGGTGGCGCTTGCTATCTAAAGATGAAGTATGGTTTCCAGCAAGGAGGGGGGCTGGTTACGGAGGGATCGAGAGTATGAAAAAGGTTGCTACAAGCACGGGAATGGGTTGAGCCTCTGATTGTTCATGAAGTTGACAATGGGACAACGGTTTAAATATAGAATCTATCATCACATGGACGATTTAACCTTTCGGAATGCATTTTGGCTTTAGAGGAGGAGTTTGGTGAGGGCAGCACAGACAATTTTTTCCTCCAGCACATATCTCTTTCATGGTCCATCTTCATGTGGAAACTCAGCAAGCATTTTTTGGCTACAGAAGATGTACGGTCTGGTCTGGGGTTTCAGTTAGCTTCTCTATGTCATTGTGGGGAGTTTGGGGAAACAATCACTCATCTCTTTGGTTACTATTCGGTTGCTACAGATGTTTGGTCTCATTATCGCAATGCTTTTGACTTTGCAAACCACTCACTGCTGCTGGCGAACAGATTGCTTACTTAGGGAGCACATTCACGAAGATTGGGTTCCTTAGCGAAGCTAATTCCATCACTTATTTGCCATGAAATTTAGGTTCGTTGTGCTTCAATCTACTTCGACGATACTAGTAATAGCAGGAAAATAATACCTAAGATTAATTGGCAGCTTTATCATATAAATAAGGCATATGAAATGCCTATCTTAGATAGATTATCCCCATAATTATCACTTAGCAAGAGCATAAGGTGATTTCCACTTTACTTTTGCTTTGTAAGGCTTCATGTCCTTTTTATTTCATTCTTCAATAAACAAGTAGGGGTCTATGCCTAACCCTCCATCTTTGGACCGTTTATTAAAAAAAAAAAATTAAAGATTACAAATAAGATTTTTTTATTAATATTGCATTAATGTAGCAGGGAATGACACAAATATGAAACTGGAGATCTAGATCCACAAATGGATAAGAATATGAATAATTTCTTTTGATAACCCATTAAAACTTGAAAAATTCTAATATGAACCTTAATAATACACCATAGACCACATAGAGACCCTATGGCTCATATGGAGCCATATTATATAATAATTGTCCAATAGGTTCATGAACCTACTAATGAGATCCATACATAATACTATGCTTGAATTTATTTATTTTTTATTTGTTTGGGGAAATAAACTAGGTCCATATTAGAAATTTTATTAAGACTTTATCTATTTTACTCATATAAGATAATTTTTTTTATATTTATACATAAGTAATGAATTTCAATTTTCTATGAAACGTCATATTTGTTCATTTTATAGGTCACGCATCCGTCCGTTATATTATATGTTTAGATATAAGTCCATACTTCATAAACAATGTCAACGACATCTTCTGCTCAACCGTGTGGCCTGGCACCACCGTGAGCCGGTGGCGAAGCAACACCGCTGCCGCTATTGATTTCATCTGCAAATAAGCCAAATCCTTCCCCAAACAGATCCTTGGCCCAGCATTAAAGGCAACGAACTTAAACGAATCGTGCATTGCAAACTTGTTGCCATCCGGAGTCAGCCATCTCTCTGGTCTAAACTCAAGGCAATCCCCCCCCCACGAAGACTTCATCCTTCCAGCTGAATATATCGAATAAGTGACCGATGATCCAGCAGGCACAAATGTCCCATCCGGCAGCACGTCGTCCGCCACCACATATTTCGAGTCCTCCGCCACCGATGGGTACAATCGGAGAGTTTGGGACAATGCAGCTTTCAGGTATACCAAACGATCAACTTCCTCGAACGACAGGGGTTCATCCACCCATTTTGATACGTCGCCATCACCGCGTGTCTCCATCAATACCCTGCAGATTTCTTCGAGGATTTGCTCTTCAACGGCTGGATTATGTATGGTCAACCAGAAGAACCAACTCAGGGCCACCGATGACGTGTCTCGACCAGCTAGGATGAAGTTGAGAGCTACGTGTTGCAAGAATTTGTCAGAATATGACTCTTTCTTCTTCATGAACCTTGACAACAAGTCATCGTGTGGGGTCCCTTCTCCTCTCTGCCGATCTGTTTATTTTTTGGTCACGCAACAGATCTGTTTATTTTATGCGTCAGTTATTGTGTCACTTTTTACTCATTTATTTATTATATAATTTGATTCTAACTTCGGGAATGTTATGAACTAAAATTAAGTTCCTGCATGGACATGATATATAATGTAGAATTTAGTTATTAGATGTTTTTGTTATCTACTTCACACGGGGATTAATCATTTACTTTAGAATTCTATTTTGAATTTGATAATTTACAATTATATTTTTTGTTTTAATTGTTTGATTAATACTTATCTATTTTTGTTAATATGTTGTCTTGTTTGTTATGACAGGATTGAGATTTCATTATTTCAAGCACTAAATTGAATCACAAGATTTGTGTCAAAAGAATTACGAGAATTGTATTTGATCAATTTAGGAGAAGACTCTTGATGCAAATTTGATTATATTGTCGTTACAGGAGTTGTGATTTAAGTAACTCTAGTTTAAATTTTTTTTTTTTTTTCTTTTTCAGACTTCAGAGACTCATTAAAGATATTTAAATGTGAATGTATTGTACAAATGAATTTGATTTTAAATATTATTATTATAAAATTCAATTTCTTTAGTTTAGCTTGAATTTGAGCAATTGGACTTGACCCTTTTCAGATAAGCCAGAGCTTGAGAAAAATATATTTAAGCTCTTGAGAGTCAGATAACGAAAGAACATAAACTAGTAAATTTGGGCTAAACTCATTCATGACTCTACATTACTAAACAGGCATTGGGATTTTCATCACTAAACAACTGAGGAGCATATGCAAAGTGAACAAAGTAAGGGATACTGTCTCCTTCTTTGGTTTTTTTCCCCTGCACCTTATCTATTTCTTCCTTAAACTCAACAACTTTCTCTGTGATTTTCACTTCAGTTTTTTCTTTGTCGACTAATTTCTTTTCCTCTAATTTCTTCTCCTTGATGATTTCTGCATTTTTGTGCACTCTCTTACGCATGTATGTCAGGAGCTTGTCTTCGTCAATCACACCTTCAATAGATATGGTTTGAGCTTTAAGGTCTGTCTTCACGTTATGAATTCCTGTATATATGTGGTGACTCCGATTTTCCAAATTGGGAATCAATGAACCACATTAATTAATTAATTAATTTCAATAGACATATATACTAAACTCATTATTAAATAACATGCATGATCCATTCCTGAATTAAGATGTCAATAATATTACCTTTGTGCTTTAGTAATCTCCTTTTCACCTCACGCTCGCATTCATCACAATGCATGTAAGCCTTTATTTTTATTGTCTTTATAGTGTCCTTCATATCCATAAAAATTGTAAGTAATTATTAATTATCAGAATTAGTTTCTTGCAATCCATGAAAAGTGAATAAATAACGGAACCAGAAACAGAAGTTATATACCTTTTTCTCTTCTACCTTGGATTTGGTCTCCGAAATTATGTCAACCTTCTTCTTGCTCCATTTCTGTAGCCGTCCTTGGATCTTTTTAGTCTCGATAAAGCCCTTTACTGTTACTTCGTTTTTCTCGTATTTGGCATCAACACTGTGAACTCCTGCAGGCAGTACCATATAAATATATATAACAAAATTAATGGGATGCATCATGCATGCTTGCATGATATATATTTAAATGAATGCCCAAAATATATACTTGAATTGCACGTTAATTATGTAATTAAAAGTTTAAAATGACAAAGAAGTTTGCAGCAATTGCACCAATAATTAATTAAGGATTGCTTCATGAAAGATTAATTTCATTAAACGTCAATGTTTCATACCCGGGAGTCTAGACAGAGGTATGCGGATATCTTGAGCACATTTTGGACAATGTAAATTTACTTTGTAAATTGCTGTAATCACTTCTTTCTTTTCCTCCTTCGACATAGCTCTCTGCAGCTCGGAGACTTGGAAACTGGCAGCTGGTTCGGAAATGAAAGATGAATATATATAATATATATGACAATATTGGAAAGATCGATCAAGAGAGAAATTCTGTATTAGCTATTGGAAAGGAGTGCATCTACCATTGGCCCTAAAGTGTTTCTCAAGGAAATAATTGGTAGGTTAGATTCGATGAGGGTTGCTCACTAGCATGTGGAAAAACTGGAAATATTATCCAAAGACGCAAGGAGAAGTTGCGTGCAAAGGTTGGGAAAAAGATCCAGCGAATTACAGCTAACACAGACAAATAGTCATTACAACTGCATCAATATTGTTTTGAGGTCGAAAAAAATATTTAAATACAACAAGCAAAAAGGAATAAAACTATATTCCTTTGAGTCTCTAATATTATAAGTTATTTTAACTTTTTAAATTTATTTTATATTATATGTCATTTTATAAAATTTTATAACCTTTTTTAAAAATAAATAACCGTAAAAGCGATAGGGTTTAGTCTAACCAATACTTGTTCATTAAAAAAGAAATAGGATGTCAATATATTGACTTTCAATATTTTTTCCTTTATTTGGAATTGAATGTCTCATTTTATTTAATAGCTTTGGCTTGACCTCATTTTCGCTCAAGTGATGCCTTTATATTCTTTGCACCCAAGTCGAGGTCCCAATGATTCAACCCATGTTGATTTTCTTTTTATCATAGGGATGACATTAAGATTTTTGACAATATCCTTAAATTCCTCATTAACCCTTTCATTGTTCGCAATAAAAATAGCTTTGAAAGAATTCACAGGGTTTGTATCCTCAAAAGATTCATAGATAGCCTTATTCAAAGATTTAATAGAGAAACAACTTTCAGATTTATCATGCCGTTTCAAGGAAGAATAAATATTAAATGTTATCTGTTGATCACTTACCCTTATACTGAACTCACCTGCTTGAACGTAAATTAACGTTCTTTCGGTAGCAAAGAAAAGTCTTCGCAAAATTATTGGGACATCTTTATCCTTGTCCACGTCAAACATGATTAAATCTGCAGAGAAAATAAGTTTATCTATCTTGATGAGAACATCTTCAATCACTCATCTTGGATAATTCAATGTTCAATCTGCCATTTGTAGAGTGACTGATGTAGGTACGATTTCTCCCAAGCCTATTTTCCTAGCTATAGACAAAGGCATAAGGTTAAAACTGACACCTAAATCACAAAGAGCTTTACTAGAAAATTAAGAACCAATAACAACAAGAATAGTAAAACTCCTTGGGTCCTTAAACTTAGGTGGAAGTTTCCATTGAATGATTGCACTACATTCCTTCATAAGTGCCACTGTTTCATAATCTCCTAGCCTTCTTCTTTTGGATATTATGTCCTTGAATTTCATATAGCTGGACATCTGTTACAAAGTTTCTACAAAAGGAATGTTAATTGAAAGTTTTTAAATACCTGTAGAAACTTCTCAAATTGTTTTCTCTTCTTTTTCTTTGGCAGCTTTTGAGGGAATGGTGGAGGTGGATAATTGGTATTGATCTTCTCCTTTGGTGATTTTCAGCTATTAACTCCTTTTCAACTTCTTCCTCAACATGAAGTTGTCCTTTTTTGTCCATAGATGCATCATTATCTTTTAAATCCAGATCTCTACATGGAATTGTCATACCTGTCCTTAAAGTAATAGCATTATAATCAGAAGAAGGCTTAGTATCTGAAGGAATATTACTTGGTGGTCTGTTTTGCATTGCTTAAACAAGTTGAACCATTTGTTGTTCTGAAGTTTTCAAGCGTGCCTCAGATGATACTATATATTGTTGTAACAAATCCTCCATACTAGCCTTCTTTGCCACTGGTTGTTCTTGTACTTGTGGTTGTTGTCTTTGGAATCCAGGAGAAGCAACTTGTCTTTGTCGAAAAGAATTATCAGAATTATTTCTCCAAGAAAAATTAGGATGATTTTGCCAACTTGAATTATATGTGTTAGAATAAGGATTATTTTGCCTATTACCCACAAAATTGACCTTTTTAGAATCATTAGAACATTTCAAACTTCATGATTAGCACAACAAATTTCACAAACAACTAAAATATGAAAAGGGTTAGAAGAAGCTGAAGGGTTTCTTTTTCCTTCTACCACTTCCTTTCGTAGGGCTACTAATTCAATTGCTATCTTGGTGACAACATCAACTTCCAACATACCTGCAGTTAGGGTTAAGCATTCAACTGTGTGCCATAGTTGGTCTCCTAATGTTGTATCTTCAATGATCTTTAATGTATCTTTTCTGTCCTTTATCAATATGTTTCCATTTGTAGCTGCATTAAGCATCTTCTTGTCTATTTGAGTTAAACAATTAATGAAACATTCCAATTTCAACCATTTAGGTATTTGCTGATGAGAACACTTTTTTAACATACCTGCTTAAAATTCTTGATTTCGTTTCTTAATTATGCAAGTTTAGCATGTGGGAAAAACATAGCCAAAAACAAATTCATCAGATCATCCCAAGTAATAATAGATTCATCAGGCAAACTATCTAACCACTCTACAGCCTTACCAGCGAAAGACAACGGAAAGAGACATAACCTGATAGCATTAGAGGAAACATTGTTGAACTTGAATGTCTTTGTCAATTTCATGAAAGTTTTGACATGCTTTGTACGATCCTCCTTATCACCACCATAGAATTGATGGTTCTCCATCATTTGGATCATTGCATGCTTGATCTCAAAGTTGTTGGCTACTATGGTTGGTGCACTAATGCTCAGCTTCAAGGAATCAATCTGTGTTGTGGCATAATCCATGAAAGATTTGTTTTGACTCCCTTGCTCAGCCAATCTTTTCTTCCTCCTTTTTGAGTTTTCTCAAGGTTTTGTTGATCTCCAAATGTAAAGGTAGCAATTCCAACTTTTGACTTCGAAGTGTGTACGTATCCAAAATATTATGAAAAATAAAGTATAGGAAAAAGAAGAATTAGAAAAGATTTGATCTTGGAATGGAATTGAAGTGTCAATGTTAGCACCCATTTAAATAAAATCTCCTTGGCAACGTCACCAAAAACTTGTTAGCCAATTTGTATATGAAAGTATACTTATCGTTAACAATTAATAAAATGATCAAACCTATATCTTCCCATAGAGAGTTTATCAATAAAAACAAGTACCAATCATTAACCAACAACTTTCTTCCAAGTCAAAGGTATCAAAAGGTTGAGCTTTTAAGATTTAAAACTAAAACAAAGCAATAAAAATATTTTAGAAAAGATTAATGGATAAAAAGCCTAGGATTACAATTTCATCAAAGACAAATTCAAGTGAGAAAAATCCTTTCAAATTGATTAACCGTGATACAAAAATTCCTTTAATTCTCTTTCAAACAATTAAGGAACTAATTACCCAATCAATTACAAAAACTATATGTCTATGGCAATGCAAAAAGAATGAGTAGATGAAGACCAAGTCACGATATGGTTATCTAAGGTAATTAGGTATATGTCTATCCTAATTACTAATAAAATTAACTAATCACAAGTCAATTCTAACAAAAGTTATTTGTTCATAGACCTAAAAACCAAAAGTCCCCTTTCAATTCCTAAAGGTCTTGTCAAATAAAAAGATAGTCAGTCTTTTTAACAAATCAAACATGAACAAATAAACCAATAAAGCATAATCACCATATGAGGAAATAAGATTTAACTCAAATAAATTGACCAAGAATCTATTGCAATCCTAGAACAAATTAACAAGCTGCTCACCATCATCTCAAAACAATACAATATAAAAGATTGAAACATAAGAGAGATACAAAATAAAGAAATTAATTGCAAACTCCTGAATATTTGATCTACCTCGATGAACTCCAAGATGGCTTCCTTCAAGAAATCTTGCTTGTAGAGAATAAGAATATGAGAGATGAGATGAGATGATTGATTTTCTTGAAAAGTAACGTATTTGATGTGATCCCAAATTTGAAAGGAACCCTTCCTTCATCAATCAAAATCAAAACACCCAATTCAAGATCAATCCAAAACTTCATAAAAGAGGTTCAAACTAGAACCATTGACCAAAATATCCCACAATATGATCTAATGGATTGAATTCCCTTCAATTTAACGCAATTACTCTCGCCAAGTATGGAAAATCTTTAGAGTCTCACTAAGAACTCTAGAAGAGCCATTAGATGAACACTCGAGAAAAGCTGTATTTAATCGAAAAGGATTCTGTCGATTGTTCGAAATGTGTTTGTAGAATAAGTTCGTTGTCTAACTATTACAAAAGAGACTATTTATATCCTCAACACTAAGAAGCCCTAAGAATGATTAGAGACTTGTCTAACCATTTAAACTAGCTTAAAACACAAAGAAAAGTCATTAAAAACAAGTGAAATGGTCCAAATAGAGTCAAGATAGCATTGAGGTAAAGCTGAGAGAGAGGTGTCCGGTGCCTGATCTAAAAATGACCAGCACCGAATGCAAAGCCGGACGGCTACTAGAAATTCCAATGGCCATCTGGTGCTGCCGTCTGGTGCTGGATGGGATGATGGTGAGCACCGGGTGGTACTTAGTTGAGCCATCCCGTGCTAGTTTGTGCTATCTCCGACCCATGCTCATTTTGCACCTTGCCAACTTCTTCCCAATCCTTCCAAGGCTCTCCAACTTGATTCTGAAAGCTCCCAAGGGCTTGTTCCTTGATTGTACGCTCCTCATTGATGTCTTCTATCATCCACAAGTTGAATTCCTTCCTTGGTTGCTCTTCATCCTTTAATGGTTGTTCTT
>JAOXNR010000480.1:0-11051 GCA_028571225.1 Parsonsia alboflavescens
TTAATTTTAACAAGCTGATGGCAAGGAACTTATAAATAGTGATGAAGGAATAATATATTTGATATGATTATATTTAAATGGATTGATTTTCTAAAATAAATCATAATACAATAATGACTTAATTCTTCTATTTAAATAAAATTATTATTTAAACTCAAGATGAATTGGAAATATATATATATATATATATATATAAATATACATATATATATAGATATAAATATATATATTTATATTTATATAAATTAGACATATCCATTTATATAGTTTGTTAAGTAACAAATGTCTCTGATGGAGCTCAAGAGTGAACTCCTGATCACCCCAAAACTACAATGATTGTAACCGCAACAACCTGAGAAGAAAGTAAACTAGTCACCGGAGTAGGCTGTTGCCTGGGGAAGAACTCCGATACCTAAGTCAGCATTCTGAGAGTAATATAGTTTAATTAATTCTCAAAAAGACTGTCCTTGTCCTTAGACTGTTTACCAGTTGATTATATACCAATAAGAAAATTAGTTACCTCTTAGATTTAGACTCATCTATTACGTGACCATAGACATTTAGGATAGTCGTGAGATCATATCAAATCCCACCAATTGATCCCAGAATCGTGGAGTTTCCATTATTAGGGATATCTTGCCATTCACGTCTCTGTCAAGAGTTACGAACTCGCTAATTGACCACTAGACCAACTTCGCGACTTGTCCATAGACGTCGAAGGTCTCAACTATATCTTTTAGGAAGCCTCGTCGAGTGATCGTAGGCTCATGGAGGTTCTTAGAAGTCGCACACCATTGGTCGTGCCATGGGAGATATATGAGATGGATTGAAACTTATCAGGTCGAAGGTCGTGGTCTGGTAAAACATCTCAAGAGCTCATTTACGAGGTCAGTAACTTTGGAGGTCAGTGGTAGTAGGTCGCTGCCTACCTATCCTTGTTGATTTCGTGAGTTTGACTTTCAGGAATTGAGGGTTTGGGGCCTTGAACCCATTTTTGGTTGACTTCTATCCGGGTCATGCCCATTTAAGTTGACTTGTTCGGCCTCGTACCCATTTCTCCTATCATTATTCCCCTTTAGGCACAGCGAGCTCAGAGGTCATGGTGCCTGAATTACCATTTTAAAGTGGCTTAGTTTCGCAATGGCTATTTCTGGAAGAAATGTGCCTCTTCAATCTCTGGGAGCTGACCCGCCCAGTTTTGGTAGACCAACCAGCTTGAATTTGAAAAGTTGCCTCGTTTTAGCTTTGGAAAGTCTCTTTGTTCGGTTTTTAGAAAGTCGCCCAGTTTCGATTTTTGAAAAAAATTGGATCGTTCCAGATTTGGAAGGTCACTCCATTTAGTAGCCTAAGAGACCCCTTATCCTATATAAATTAGAAGTCTTCAAATTTTAGGAATTACCTAAACGTCCTCACAGCTTCTAAGAACTTCAAATTTACCGAACTTCTTCCCTTCCTTTTGCTTGAGCAACCAATAACTCAAGACAACTTTCTCTTTCATCTTCAAGGAATTTATCAAGTGAGTTTTTTGTCTTTTTGAAAAAATTTCATCTTTTTCAACCTGAGATATCTACTGTGTCACCCTCAATGTCTTCAGCATCTAAAACTCCTCCTCTATTCTGGTGAGGTAGCTCCCTCCCCTTCTACTGTTGATTTGGACAATGGGGTTTTTTACTCCCCAAGGGTTTTTGTCGAGGCCCCTTCTGTCAAAAGCCAAACTTATGAGCTTTCTGAAATAGAGGCCTTTTCCGTGTCTTCTTCTTTCGACTCTATTGATATTTTTGACATCAGTGCGGAGAGGGGGCTAGAGAAGGGTGAAATAGTTGCCGCTATGGATGGTGAGTGGCCCTATGGTAAACGTAATGGACGCATAGTCCTTTACCTTTCTAGCCTCAAGGGAGGTATTCTTCTTCCTTTCCTACAACCTCTATTCTTCGACATTGCCTTCTTCTAGGGTTTCCCCTTAGCTTAACTCATCCCAAATTCCTTTCGGCTCGTGGTCGTTTTTATAGCGACTTGCCATGTTTAAAAAGTTCTAGTTTCTCTGGAGCTCTTTAGAAGCTTCCATAAGTTAGGTGTCTCCTTGGCCTCTAAGTTTTCCAAAGGGTATCTCCAATTCAACCCTAGGTACAAATTAGTAAGAACTTTTCAGTCTTCAGTAGGGGGGTGGAAGGACCTCTTCTTCTTTGACCATCTCACAAACCATTTAGTTCGGTTCGAGCCCTACCCGGATTGGAACTTGAACAACTCCTTCATCAATGAGCTCCCTATCTTGTCCATTGAGCAGTTGAAGCATAGGGACCTCCTAATTGACCTAACCAATTCTAATAAAGTCAAGGTCGAATGTACGTCCCCAATTTGGCCTGAAACCTTCCTTAGCCCTGTTAGATTGGGGAACCCAGTAGAGCGCGAACACATTTCAGCTAGGGGAGCCTTGGGGATATCCACTTCCGGTAGGGAGTTTTCCAATCTTTGATTAATTTTTGCTTTTATTGACTTGCAATTTTGTGCTAACAGTTCTTCTTTCTCTTTATCTTGATAGCAATGAGGACTACCTCTTGGATCCTCAAGTCCACTCCTTCTTAAGATCCTACTGGAGCAACCATGGGCATAGTCGGTGCCTTTTCTGCTGCAACTCCTGCTCCCAATGCTAAAATTCCTGTTCCCCAGGCTAAGGGGAATCAATTGGTGGCTGAGAGAACTCGAACCGCCTTAAAACGTAGTGTGGGGGTCATCGGGATGAAGCCCTCAAACAGGCGCATAAAAATCTCGACCTTCTCTTCTTCCCCTTCTTCTCAACCAGCGAAGAAGATTCCTCCGAGCTCCTCCACGAAGGGGAAGACTCTAGTGACCTTGGGGTCCAAGCTTGCATTCCCAAGTTGCCCCACTGAAGAGGTTGGGGAGTGCTTCCCTGGCCACTCATTTTGCCGAGGGGATTGTGAGATAGGTTCCTGATCTCGTCATGGAGTCTTCTGATTCTCTACTCCAATAGCCCCACTCTCAGTCTTTCCTGATGGAGTGCACTCCTTCAGTTGATTGGGAAATCAACAGGCAACTGACTAAAGAGGAGCTTGATAAGTTCACTGCTTCCTTTCACACTACAGTAAGTTCTCGAGACCGTCTATAAATTTGCACCTAGTTCTGTTTTAGTCTGATTTTGATACTGACCTACTTTTCCTCTTATTTGCAGAATCACATCTTCCTTGGCTAGTGTCTGAGGAGGCAAGCCGAATGGGCTAAAAAGATCAAGAGTTTGCCTCTTTGATTTCTAAGCTCCAGGATGCAAACGCATCTGCTGACCAGGCAGCCGGACTTCTGCATGAGTGTAAGAAGGACATTGAGGAAACTAGAGGTAAGAGCCAAGCAATGTACAACGTTCAGGAGGGGGGGGGGGGGGGAAGGGCTGATAAACACTCAGCTGAAGGAACGAATCTTGGAACCCGAGGCCAGGCTGGGAGACTTCCAGGGCCTTCGTGATGAGAGTGGCAACCTCTCCATAGAGAAGCTCAAGGGGACTCCTACTTTTTAGAGGTATATAGAATCTTTGCTACGACTTCAAATGATTTGCTGTATGTGGAGATTGTGGACACACTCTGTGAGCTTAACCCTAAAATGAAGACTGAGCCTCAATTCGATGCTCAGCTTTATCACCCAGAGTTGGTCTGCCCTCTTCCTTGGGAGCAAGAAAACTTGGGCTCAACTTTGCAAGAGGAGGTCGTGGCCTTAGTAGCCCTAGCCCAGGTTAGTCAAGTTGTTGAAGGCCCTTCTGGGAAGGGAAAAGAGCTTGTGGAAGTAGCCAATGAGGTCAAGGAGAAGGAGGTCCTAGACGTCTCCCCCAAGGCCAATGCACTTCCTGAAGGTATGACCTTACCTAATCATGGAGGCCTAATTATTTAGTACCTTTCTCATCTTCGGCATGCTCATTCTGGAGAAGGTACTTGACCTTTTTCAGGTTCTTTGTCCATATTTCAGGTAGTCTTTTATTTAACCGTATTGTTGACTATTTTGCAATTCCCTCCAATACTACTAGGAAAGAAATAATTGCTGAAGAGACGTTCCCTCCAGGCACAATCGAAATTCCGGAGGATGATGAAGAGGATGACGTGCCCCTTGTCCACCGTTAGCAAAAGAAGTAGCTCGAGACTTCAAAAAGGTGATGAAAAGGGGAAGGACTCCGTTTTTGTAATAGAATAGGATTTTTCAGTCTTTCTTCTTTGATGCTTTGAATATTCAACCCTTTACATTTCTGCATTGTACTGACTAGCTTCACTTGAGGTCTATTTGTGGCATTCTTTTTTTTTATATCAATTTGAATTTTTCCTCAAGAAGCTTATTGTTGCCTTAATACTTTTGTGCATAGCTTTTAAAACTTAAGGCAAATAATACAAAATAAGGTTTTAATAAGCTCTAAAACACTTATCTTTCATTTATGCCTTATTCAAACTAAAAACTGAAGACGAAGTTTAGATCATCTTGCCTTTCAGCAAGGTCTTTTTAAATAGTTTCCCGAGCTAAACTGACGAGTCTGTGAGGTCTATAATGTCCAAACAACTTTAGGCATAGAATTTCTTTGGGTGGCAAATGTTCCTCGGTCTTAGGAGCTGTCTTCCATTGAGATTGGCTCTCTCCTTTGTGGACTTCTTGGACTATACAGGGTCCTTCCCAGCTTTCTTGTTGCTTGGTCAGTTGCCCTTGTTTCGCCACATTTGACTTTTTGAGGACCATCTCTCCAACGATGAAGCACTTTTCCTTCACTCTTTTATTGAAAAAGTTTGTGACTTGTCTTTTGCAGATTCTATCGACCTCCATTGCTTTGTTTCTGACCTCCTGAAGGAAGTCAGAGTCTGCCCTTCTCTCCTCCTCATTTTAGACCAAATCATATTCAGTCACCCTTGAGGACTTCATTTCGACCTCAACTGGCATTATTGCCTCTACACCAAAGTATAGGCTGAATGGTGTTTCTCCAGTAGCTTTCCTAGGCATGGTTCTATACACCCACAAATTGCTTGGAATTTCATCTTCCTAAGTACGTTTGCGACCTTCTTTCAAGAGCTCAGTGAGTCTTTTCTTAAGTCCTTTCAAAATAGTTTTGTTTGTGATCTTAGCTAGTCCATTAGCCTAGGGATGAGCTACAGAGGTCAGTCTCTATTCAATGTTCAAATTTTTGTAAAACGTTTTGAATGGGTCGCCAATGAATTGCTGTCCATTGTCTAAAATTCTAGCTTGGGGGATCCCAAACCTACATACGATGTTCCTCCGTACAAAGGACTGAACCTTTGGCAACGAAATTATTGCCATTGGCTCAGCTTCAACCCATCTGGTGAAGTACTCCACAGCAATAGTTAGGAATTGAACAACCCCCACTCCTTTCAGGAAGGATCTAGAATGTGAATGCCACATATATCAAATGGTACTAATGTGTTAATGGATTGATATCTCGTTAGCGACACATGTGACTTGTTCCATGTAGCTGGCAACTTGGGCATTTTTGTATAGCTTTCTCAATGTCTAACATAGTATCTTGTTCTTAGTACTTTCTTGGCAACGATTATTGCTCCTATGTGCGATCCACATATTCCACTGTGCACCTTTTCGAAGACATACTATCCCTCTCCTTGGCTTAAACATATGAGTAATGGCCAAGTATATGACCTCCTGTATACCTCGTCATCTCCTATCAAGACATAGGGAGGTGATGATGCAGCATAATTTGAATCTTCCGCAGTTTTCCGAACAACAAATCCGAACAGGAAAACAAGAAGGGATGTTTTGCGTGATCATTCATGATTTTGGCTTAATTTCAATTGCAATTTGAAACCAAAAGGAAAGTCGAAAAAAAAGAAAAGGAATTCATTCCTGGAATAATGATAGTCTAAAACTGGTTAAAAAAATAATACATCAGAAAACTGCTTAAATAAAACCCTAAAACAATAATAAATGTAATTGCGAAAAGAAACCCTAACAAAAAAATAGAAAAAAGCCCAAAACCAAATGAAAACGATCCCAAATGGCCCAAAACTGTCTTAGGCAATTGCAAAGCAATGGGTCTTCCTTGTTGGGCCGTTTCTAGTTGACCAGTCAAGTTTCAGCCCATTCCGAGACAGTAGGTCCGGCTCGCATCCCGAGGTACAAGGTCTGCATCAGTGCGAATTAGGCCCGTTTTCCCCGCAGTAGCTTGGACCTATGCGGACTCCCTGGCATGGGCTTGATTGGTGTAGCCTGCTAATCTAAACTGTCCTGTTCATCTTGGACGATGTCCTCATCGGGTGACCATCTTCATACTTGTGAAGCTTCTTTGGGATCTTGAGGTAGGTCACCATCTTTTAGGAATTTGTTGATTGGATATCTCCAGTCTTCTTGATCCTCTACCAAGTTCTCATCTTGGTTTATGCGTGGAGAGTATAACTGTTCCACCAATAGCTCTGCATTGGTCCCGGCTATCTCTCAGTACAGTTTCGATAGTGCGTCTGCCTCCGCATTTTGTTCTCTGCGAATTTATAAGGAAATGCACAAGTTTAGATGTGATATCCCTTACTCTTTTGAGATATTTGATCATGTTGTCCTCTCTAGCTTCGTATTCTCCAGCAACTTGCCTGGCTATAACCTGTGAATCAATTTTGAAATGCAATTTTTGCACTTTGAGAGCTCTTACAAGTCTTAGACCTGCTAAGAAAGCTTCATATTCGGATTTATTATTTGAGGTTGGGAAGTTGTACTTCATAGAGTACGGGATTCTCACTCCCTCAAGGCTGATCAATTCTATTCCCGTACTTGAATTTTCTGTTTCCATGGAACCGTCTATATACATGGTCCAGAAGTTACCTTCACAGGTGCTTGTGTAATCCAGTGGAGCCCTTGTGCATTCTCCTACAAAGTTTGAGAGAGCTTGAGCTTTAATTGCTTTCCTGGCCTCAAATTCAATATGATATCCCGAGAGCTCGGGTAAGCCTCAAAATATGGCTTTAACTTCCTTGAGGTCAGAACTATAAGGTACACAAAATTTTTGTGGTCTGAATATCTAATTTCGAGACCTCTAAGCAAACGGCTTACATAATAAATGGGAAATTATAAACTTGACCTTTCTACCAGTAGTACCAAGCTGACTGTTGTTTTTGTTGTGGTAAGGTACATCATGATTTCTTCATCTGACCTCTGAGAAACAAGTTAGGGAGGTTTTCGTAAGAAATCTTTCAATCTTCCAAGAGTTGTTTGACAATCTTCTATCCCCTGGAAATCCTTCGGTTTTCTCCTTTGTCTGCCATTTTGTTGATGAAGCGCTCCAATGCTGCCATCTTCCCTGTTAGACTCTAAACTTCTTTGACATTCCATAGAGGTTCCATGTCCAACAGCGCTTTTATTTTGTTTGGGTTGGCATCAATGCCTCCCTCTGATATCATGAAACCCAAAAATTTACCTGCTGAAACTCTAAAGGTGTACTTTTTGGGGTTGAGCATCATGTGTCTAGCCTTCACGGTCTGGAAGGCCTCCTTGATATCCCTGATGAATTTTTTAAAATTGCTAGACTTGATCACAATGTCATCCACGTAGACGTTGATGTTTCTCCCAAGCTGATTCTTGAACACCTTATGTATAGCTCGCTGGAATTCTGCCCCTGCATTCTTCAGGCCAAATGGCATTTTAGTATAGCAGTAGGTCCTGACCTTTGTAATGAACAAGTTCTTTTCAATGTCTTCCATTGCCATTGGGATTTTATGATACCACTTATATGCATCCAAGAAGCACAACCATTGACACCCGGCTTTCGAGTCCACCATTTGATCAATGCTTGGGAGCATGTAGGAATCCTTTTGGCAGTATTTGTTTAGTGTGGTGAAATCCACACACATCCTCCATATCCCTTCTTTCTTTGGCACAACGATCGGGTTAGCCAACCATTCCAGGTATACCAACTCTTTCAGAATTCTTGCATCAAGTAGAGCTTGGACTTCTTGAGCTATGACCTCGTTTCGCTCAGGGGCGAAGGTCTGCTTCTTCTACTTCATTGGCTTGACCTATGGCTTGAGTCCGACCTTGTGTTTTGCAATTTTTCAATCTACTCCCTGAAGGTCATTAGGTCGCCCTGCGAAGACCTTCGGGTATTCCTAAAGGGAGTCGACAAGCTTCCCTTTGATTTTAGAAGGTAACAACTCTCCTACTTTTATCCACTTCTCATTGAATTTTGAGTTGAGGAACACCTTTTCTCCTCTACTGGCTACTTGGATCCTGAATTCATCATTCCCTTTCAAGAGGTCGATGCAGTTTTCCTGTTTGAGCTCTGGCAAGTTCTCTTCATTACCTTCAGCGAGGTAACATTTTGCAGCATGCTGTCTATCCCCTTCTAGGACCATCCAAGTATCTCCAACTTGGATTTTCAAACTATAGTTTAGCAAAGAAATTTCTGCTCTCAGGTCCATGACCCCCCTTCAGCCCAAGATTACATTGTAGGTTCCAGGGGCATCAACCACCATCCAATCCCTGACCTTGGTGATCTCCCCGCCACTTCCGTGGACTGTTGTTGGGACTCGAAAAATCCCATCTGTGTAGGTCGTGCTGCATTAAAACTAGTCAATGGGGTGTCTGACCTTATCAGCGAGCTTTTGTCTATCCTCATCTAGTCAAATGCCCTGCGGTGCAGGACGTTCATAGCACTCCTAATGTCAACCAGCATCTTGCGCACCAGGAAATCTCCAACCTGAAGAGACACTGTTATTGGTTTGGAGTCTTCAACTCGAGCGCATTTTGATCTCCTCTCGATGGCATTTATTTCACCAACTGGAGGTAGCTGATTGTGCGGGGCTAATGGAGGTGGATTAGCAGAGCTCGTGTTCTTTGCCAGGAACTCTTGCAAGTGACCCTCCTTCACCAACTTCTAGATCTCGCGCTTGAGGTCGAAACAATCCTCCGTAAGATGACCATGGTCCTTGTGATAGTGGCAGAACTTGGTGGGGGCTCTTTTGGCTTAAGGGCTTTTGAGAGGTCTTGGCGACTTTAGGTGACCTCTCTTTTTCGGCTCATGAGATCTTGAGGCGAGTGGTCAAGAGGTCGAGGATGGTCTTTCTTTTCTTGTCTGAAGTTCATCCCTTCGTGTGGAGCTCCTTCTTGTCTCTTTTTGAGGTCTGAAGGCTTTTTGGGTGCCCCATATTATCTTTTTTCCATGGTTGAGGCAAAACTAGGGATTTTCTTCTGGATTTTTCTCTCCTCAACCTTTACCAATTTCTCTAGGAGCGACTGTGTCTCCTTTATGGTTTTCACTGGCTCCTCAGCCAGTCTAAGGGCTACATGCCTCCCTTGCAATCCTTGCTTGAAAGTAGTGATATAGATGGCATTGTTCTTTTGCTCGATCTCTACTGCCTCATCGTTGAAGTGACCGTCATAGCTTCCGTACTTTCTTTAATTGTGTGCAGCTTAGGATGCTTGCCTCTGGAATGCCTTTGAACCAGGATTGTGCTTTTTTGGTCAAAGTGGACCGAAAAGTGAGACATTTAACATGGTCAAGGTACTCCATAAAGGACACATATTCATCTATGTGTTGTAGTGGTTCCCCCATGCCATCATATTTTGCCTCGAATTGTGGGGCTTCAAACCATGTCGGCATCCAAGCGGTCTGGATACTGTGGACAAACGGCGAAGGCTTTGTGAGGTCCATATTGCTCTATACTTCTTGATCTCCATTTCTTCCCTGATTGGCTAGGGGAGTCATTCTTTTCAATGGATTGGGGGCTACCCCCTATAGTTATTACGTATCCTTTCGTTCAGGCTTTGACGAGGGGTATCCTTTCTCCAAGAGGAGTTCTCGATGAGCTCCCCTACTCCTCAGGACCAGCATCTTGTCTTTGACCTCTGGACATAACAACTCGATTAAGCCGGTCTCGAAGGTCATAACCTCTTCCGTTGTTCAGGATTTCTCTGAGGTCGGTCACCGGTTGAATTCTTCCCCTGGTGACCTCTGCTGTGGATGACTTATTCCCAAACCATCCTTCTCGAACTGGAGGTCATTCCTTGCCTCTGAAGGTAAAGGCAGATCCGGTTATGCTCAATCAGCCTGATTCCAAGGTGGCTGTGGATCTCTTTGTGAGGGGATAGGAGTACGTCTAGTGGACATATAATCTTGTTTGCCTGGAATTCGATCTAAGGTTGCCACCATTCGTTCCATGCGGTCTACTGGCACCGATATCCAAGTTCCCAAAACCACAATGACTGCAAGCGCAACAACCTGAGAAGAAAGAAAATTGGTCACCGGAGTGGGTTGTTGTCAGGGGAAGAATTCATATGGCTAAGTCAGTATTCTGAGAGTAATCTAGTGTAATTAATTCTCAAAAAGACTATCCTCGTCCTCATCCATAGACTGTTTACTATTTGATTATATACCAAGAAAATTAGTTACCTCTTAGATTTGGGCTCTTCTATTACTTGATAGTAGGCATTTAGGATAATCATGAGATCATATCAAATCCCGTAAATGGCTCTCAGAATCTTGGAGTTTCCCTTGGTAGGGATCTCTTGAATTTCACATCTCTGTCGAGAGCTACGAGCTCGCTAACCGACCTCCAGACCAACTTCGCGACCTGCTCATTCATTCTAAGGGTCTTGACTATCTCTTCTAGGAGGCCTCACTGAGTAGTCATTGGCTCATGGGGGTTGCTAGGAGTGGTGCACCCTCGGTCGTGGCATGGGAGATGTGTGAGACAGATTGAAACTTACAAAGTTGAAGGTTGTGGTCTAGTTAAACTGCTCTCGAGCTCATTTAGGAGGTCAGTAGTAGCAGGTCGCTGTCCACCTATCCTTGTTGGCATCGCGAATCTGAGGTATTGAGGATTTGGGACCTCGAGAACATTTTGGGTTGACTTCTATCCATGCCCATTTAAGTTGACTTGTCAGTTTCGAACCCGTTTCTCCCATCAATCTAATTTATATAAATAAAGAGGTTTTAATATAAAATCTTATTAACAACCTTCTACATTTAAGGATTTATGATTCGCACATAATTATGCTAAGTTTTATAATCTTTTTATGCCATTATCTTATGTAACTTAGCTTAATTATGTTATTTTAGA
>JAOXNR010000481.1:0-11049 GCA_028571225.1 Parsonsia alboflavescens
AGGGGGGAGGGGAATGTTCAAGGCTAGGATGCTGTGGTGGTAAAGCATGAAAATTTTTAATGGGAGAAAGAGGAAAAAAATCAATGGAAACAACAAAATAAAAAATGGAAGAAAAAAAAGAAAAAAAAAGTATGAAAAATAGAAGATTAAAGTGTTCTTTTTACATTTTTTTTTATTTTGTACATTTTTACATAAGCCATAACAAATAGAATTTTTTTTCACTTAAAAGGTTTTTTTTTTTAAAAAAAATAAGTGCATTTATTTTTAAGAAAAGCCAAAACAAACAGTGCCTAAGTTATGTTACTTTATTTTTAAATGCATTTGCATTTAAAGTAAGTATGTTTATTTTTAAGTTACAATAACTTTGAAAGCAATTTTTTAGAAAAAATTTTTTTTAGGTGAAATTTTATATATATATATATATTTATTTATATATATAATAGAATCTTAAGCTAGCAATTAATCAGTTAAGTTGTAATTAACAAGCTGAGTATAGAAATTTAGCATAAAAAAATTGAATACCAAGATTTAACGAGGTTCACCCTATTGGAATAAATCCAATCTTAGGCTACGTCCTCAAGCCATGGCCAAGCTGCAAAATTCATAAAGATAAGACATTACAAGAGTGAAGTATGGAACAATAGAATCTCTCTAGTCTACCACTACCTTATTCTAAGTTTTATCTTACCAACTCATAACAAGAATCCCTCTTGTTCATATTGCAGCACCTTATAGAATATCTTTAAAGATGACAAAACTTCTCCCGAAGCCAAACTCCCCTGAGTTTTGGAATTGTTCCACAAAAACTGTTGTGACACTCCAACTATTATGACACTCCTGTGACACACCTGTGATAGTTTGCAATAGTGAAGTAGATGTATTCTTCCCGAGTTCTCTACCATAAATATTCTCCCAAATATTTATAATGAATTTCAGCAAGGCTTTCATCACGTGGTTTGATCATCATCAAACTCTATCACTTAAACATAGCAATGTAGAAATATATACAAGATATTCTTCTATAAGATAATCATAATATTAAATATGAGAATATCCATAAAAGATAAATACAACTACAGAATTATCAGTTAAGAAATATTTAGCTTTAAGAGATTTAATGCAACTTAACAACTCAACAGGTATTATCCAATTTAAAAACCAAATTTTTATTTAGCTTAATAAAAACACAATTACCAAAATAATAACCAACATAATTATCTAACAAACTCCCTCTTTGGCATTATTTTGGCAAAACATGGCTCCAGGGTTTTTGAATCAAAGAGTTGTAAAAACAAAGTTTAGGTACCAGCAATATCAAAAAAATATCAACCAAGAAATATAAGCATCCAAATGCTGAAGAAAACACAAGCATCAATATCATATATCAAATGTAACAATATCCCAGAAGCATTAGACAAAATGTAGTAATATTAAAAGTAGCAATAATCAGCTTAAAACAGAAAAGTAAAGTTGCAGAGTTTCAGCAGCAATCACCAAAACAATATGTCTCCCCTTTTTTGCCAACAAAAATGCCAACCATCATTCATCAGAGTTAATAGTGGAGAAATCATCAACTTGACTAGGGATGGCCATATTAACTGCTTGTTCTAATGTAGTAACCTCCTGATGAAAAGTGATCATAGCTTGTTGAACTCGGAGTAGAGTAGCAGGTAAAGGGGCAAGAGCTTTGTGTAGCTGCACAAGGGCAGTGTGAGACAATCTAGTGGAGGAGGTAGGCTCAGAAGGAGTAGATGATCTCATATCATCAACTCTCTTTCCTTTGAACAACTTTGAAGAAACTTTGATCAGTTTGGAGGGATAAACCGGATCACCATTGGCTGAATCTTGAACATCATGTTGTTTTAAAAGAACTGTGGTGATAAGAACTAGAAAGGGCAAACATCCATAGGACTTATCTCATTGTTGATACCCACAAATAAGATCATATATGTGCTGACCCAAATCAAAATCAATATGAGTCCCAATAGAATACAGAAGGCGTGCATGTTCAGCAAAAGCCGTAGAATAGTGAGTACATGGAAACCAATTTGACTTTGAAATTTTGTGAAGAATAGAGTATTTTGTAGACAACCTCTAATCAATTCAGAGGCAACATCATCAAAATTCAACGTGACAGATTCTTTATTCCCCGAGGATGTAACAGAACTGGGCAAACCCTAGTATTCTCTAATCAAATTGACAGAAAAATCAAACATGTGACCTCGCACATAAACCTTTTGAAACATGGGACTATTGACAGTCTGAATTTCATACAGGTTTACATAGAAATCCTGAACCAAACCATCAATGTAAAAGGACATTTTCGAAACAGAGGACATATAACCTTTTCGAGATAAGAAGTCCAATATTCCTGCTTTCTCATGACTTGGAAAGCCAATGTTACATTCCCCTATTATTTTTCGGGACACTATCGTATTCCAATGATTAACACAATTGGCATTCAAGAATTTTTTATTAAGAGGTTTGACAGAATTTACCCTTTATACCGAGTCAACATCAGAAGCATCCTTGAGTTCTTCATCCTTTTGAGTAGATGAATCAGAATCCTCCAACTCCACCTGTTGAGGTGATGACGTGGAGACACGATCGGAAGACCCAAACCTCTGCCGAAGTTTATATTTTCGAGATCCAGCAACTCCCCGTTTTCGTTTGATTGAGGGTTTATCAAAACCCTTGGTAACAGCAGTTGACAGTTGGGGTATGGAATGGCCAGTGGTTGGGGTTGGACTGGCCAACTGAGGAACGTCGACTGTTGAGGAGGGCTGACTGTGTTCAACGGCAATAGTTTTCAAGAGTTCCTGGAGACTTGGATCTTGGAGGTACAAAAATATATCACTGGTTTGAGTCATGACGGGTAAAGTAGGAGTAACTGCCGGAGGTGGTGTAGAGCTAGATGATGAGGGAGAAATAGTGCCGCCACCTTTCTTCTTCACAGCAACGTGCGTTACTCGCGGCATGATAATATCAAAAGTGAAACTCTGCACAACCGAGTGAGTATGGATAGATGGCACAATCGGTGAGAGAAGCAGAAGAAAAGAAATCCGAGAGACGACTCATAAAGATGGGAGATGAAGGGATAAATGCAAACAATATCTGAGACTTAAAGATAAATTTATTAAAGAATAAAAAGTCTTAATGCAAGCAGATAGAAATACCAATTTTGATATGAAACGATGACTAGCAGACTTTGAGCATGAATCAAGGTTTTCGAACTGCCATGGACATAATATTAACCAATAGAATTTAAACAGAATATCACTCGGGAAAACTTTAGATAGAACAAAATAATATTTTATTTATTATTATCTAAAAAAAATTTTTAAAAAATAAGTAAGACAGTCTCCTTTAAGAAGAGAAGTTCAGCTTGATTATCCTGATAAAATCAAATTTCCTACTCATAGTAAAGATTTTTTAAACTTAAATTAAGAATATAGAGAGAGAAAATACCTTATCAATGTACTAGAATTTTGATGAGGGTGTGTGTATATGATGAAAATCAGCAAGATGCTTCAATTTGAAATAGTTTTCACACATCCCCTAATGTAACTCCTTTCAAGATTGTTTATACTTAGTTTACTACATATAGAAGTGGTGGTAACTCTTTTCTTAGAAAATAAGTAATTTAAACCAAACTAACATTCCTTTGTTCCTCCTTGGCATCTAATCCGAGATAGTTTTCACACTTCCACTGAGATAGTGAAGGTAACTCTTTTCTTAGAGAAATAAATGATTCTTTGCCGAAATCATGTGACATTCCCTTGTTCCTCCTCGGCATTTTTTTTTTTTTAAAGGAACTTGAAGAAATCAATCATGTCTGTGTAAGCGGAACAAAATTCAAGTTTTATGAAAGATATTTTGACACTTTGCCTATATTCAAAATTTAAGGATAAACCTTTTATAATGATGAAGAAAAAGAAATCGAAACAAGATAATCCTCCTATGACGCAACTGTCATACTTGTTTTATTCATATATCAATAAAACAGACTCCTAAAGATGTTCTTAATGATTCAAATGTTTTAGCATATAAAGGTTCAGTAAAAATGTCGACCAGTTGTTTTGATACATGCTCGATGACGACAGTCTTAGTTTCTACCAATTCTCTAATGAATTGATGTCTTATGTCAATGTGTTTAGTACGAATGTGCTATACAAGATTCTTAGATATATCAATGGCACTCTTATTGTCACAAAACACAGTAAACATATCTTGTATAATACCTTAATCTTTTAGCATCTGTTGCATCCACAATAGTTGTATACAACAACTTCCAGCAACAATGTATTCAGCTTCAACTATTGATAATGAAATCGAGATCTGCTTCCTGTTGTACCAAGAAACCAGGTTGTTTCCAAGATAGAAACATCCTCCTGAAGTGCTTTTACGATCATCCAGTTTTCCTGCCCAGTCTGCATCTCTAAAACCTACCAAAAACGCTGTACTAAATGCCATAATTTAATGTGGCATTAACATATCAAATGATTCTTTTGACTGCCATCAAGTGTGATTCTTTGGGATTTGCTTGATATCTAGCACAGATGCCAACACTGAGACATAGGTCTGGTTTATTTGCTGTAAGATATAACAAGCTCCCAATCATGCTTCGTCTTTAGACAGTTTCATATTAGTATGGATTGGTGTTCTAATAGTTTTAGCCTTTTCGAGACCAAATTTTTTAACCAACATTCTTGCATGTTTGCTTTGTGAGATGTATATCCCATCTTCAAATTGTTTAATTTGCAACCCCAGAAAATATGTCAATTCACCAACCATATTCATTTCAAATTCTTATGTCATTTGTTCCACAAAGGCATCTGTGTGCTGAACAGAAGTCGAACTAAAGACAATATCATCAACATAGATTTGAGCAAAATATCATTGGAAAATCGTTTTACAAACAAGGTTTTATCAACTCAGCTTGTTTGTAGCCCTGTTCCAGGAAATACTTTGTTAACCTTTCATACCAAGCTCAAAGGGCTTGTTTTAAACCATATAATGCCTTTTTCAGTTGGAACACATGATCTAGAAAATTAGGATCAACAAATCCCTTAGGTTATTCAACATAAACCTCTTCACTCAGAACACCATTCAGGAATGCACTTTTGATATCCATTTGATACAATTTAAACTGACGCAGATAAGTAATACATATCAATAGTCTAATTGATTCCAACCTAGCCACAGGTGCAAATGTTTCATCAAAATCTATACCTTCTACCTGTGTATATCCTTGAGCAACTAACCTAGCTTTGTTTCTAACAACATTTCCAAACTCATCTCTTTTATTCTTAAAGATCCATTTAGTACCAATAACATTTATATTTTCTGGCCTAGGTAATGGTGACCAAACGTCCAATTTGTTGAATTGTTCTAGTTCCTCATGCATGGCATTTATCCAACAATCATCTTTCAAAGTTTCATTCACATTTTTAGGTTCTATAGTAGACAAATAGCAGACAGAGCTAATCATCTCTCTATAGTCAACTTTAGCTTTACCTCTTGTGCTCATTCCTTCCTCCAAATCTCCAATTACCTCTTTCAATGGATGTGTTTTTTGAATTCTAGAAGGAATTTGTCTTGAAACTCTCTTACCTGTATCTGTTTGTGTCTCTTGAGATGAATTTCCGATGGATTGAGTTGTCTCAAGAAGAATGATGCATTTCTTTGAATTACTGGGTGGGTCATGACCTTCATCTGTTGGTTGTTCTTGTTGTCCGGTCATTTGAATACCAGATTTTCTTGTTTCTTCATCTTCTGCCCTTGATAAAGTTAGTATAGATTCATCAAACACAACATTAGTACACTCCACGATTTTTCCAGAATGTTGATTAATTACTCTATAAGCTTAACTATTTGTTGATTATCCAAGAAAAACACCAACATCTCTCTTTTGATCAAACTTACCAAGCCTGTCTCTATCATTTAAAATAAATCACTTACTTCCAAAGACATGAAAGTAACGAACATTCGGCTTTCTTCCTTTCCAAATTTCATAGGACGTCAATTTTGTTCCTGTCCTGAAATAAACACAATTAATGATATAACAAGCACTATTTATTGCTTTAGCCCAAACTTTTGATGGTACTCCTTTAGCACATAACATTACTCTTGCCATTTCTTGTAGAGTCATATTTTTCTTTTCTACAACACTATTCTGATGTGGTGTTTTTGGTGCGGATAACTCATGTTAGATGTCATGATCATCACAAAAATTAGTAAAAAGAGTATTTTCAAATTCCTTTCCGTGATCACTTCTAATACAAATGATTTTACCATACACATCACCTTTTTCTGTCATTATTTTCATGGATAATCTTTTGAATGATTCAAAGGAGTTTGATTTTTCTTTAAGAAATTCTACCCAAGTAAACCTTGAAAAATCATCTACATAGACAAACACATACTTATTACCTTCAATACTTTCAACTTGCATAGGACCCATGAGATCCATATGCAACAGCTGAAGTGGATCGGAAGTGTAATAAAATTGACAACTTTGTGTGTTTGATGTTTCTGTTTTCTGAGTTGACAAGATTCACATATAGCACCTGTATTACTACTAAGATCTGGATTTCCTTTGACAGCACCTATAACAGAAATTTCAGTTAGTTGTTTGAAGTTTACATGTCCCAACCTTTCATGCCATAATTTAACACTATCATGATTTGCACTGTTACATGATATAGTTGTATTAGTTGTATAACAGTTACTAGAAGATCTAGTACCAAACAGTACATAGTTTTCACTTTCATCATACACATGACATGTATAATTAGTGAATTTGACAAACAACTCGTCATCACACAACTGACTAATGCTGATTAAATTTGCCTTAAGTCCTTCTACTAAAAACACATTATGAAGGTGAGACATTCCTGTTACCATAAGATTTCCTTTTCCCAAGATTTTTCCTTGTTTACCATCACCAAAGGTAACTTGACTAAGATTACACTCATGATAATCTTTCAAATATTTTTTTTTTACCTATCATATGACCAGAACAGCCACTATCAAAGAACCATAGATGTGAATCAGACACTCTTAAAGACATGAATCCAGCTAAACATTCGTGTCTATTTTTCTTAGCCCAAACTTGCTTAGAATTGTGATTCCAAGCCTGGTGTCTAGTTAATGACTTGTGATGCACATTGTTAAACAACATTTGAAAACAGTGTGGTCTGATATGTCCTCTTCGAAAACAATAGTGAGAAGTAGGTACAAACAATTTTTTCTTGCCTTTGGTTGAATTTTTTAGCATGTTAGTACCTTGTGAGTGTGTTTTTTTCACCTTTAAGTTTTCTATTTTGTGAGTGCAGTCACTATAGCCTAAACCATGACGATCGAGTGTCCGTCGTTGTTCAGCTAATATTTGGTCTAGTTTTTGTGTGCCACTGTTCATCATCTTCATATTTTTCATTGTATTGTGCTGCTCCTTTACTTCACAATCTGCAATCAAAATCTTGATTTTAGTATTCAACTGTCCTTTCTCAAACATAAATATCTTTACTTTAAGTTCTAGTTCTCTGTTTAGTTTGTTCAGTTTAACACACTGATTTAACAACACTTCATAGGCTTCAAGCATTTCCTCAAGAATAAGTTCATTGTCACTATCTATGTTAGTCAATTTAGGAAAACATTGTCTTATCTCTGTCTCTTCATCGAATTCAACATTTGTCATACTTGAATTGTCACATTTTGACAAAACAACCTCACAATGTAGAGCAACAAAATTCACGATTTGTTCAGTTCTTTCCTTATCTTCATCAGTTTGTTCCCCATCATTCTAGGTAGTAACAAACGACTTCTTATGTTTTTTGAGGTAGGTTGCGCATTCAGCCTGAATGTGCCCATAGCCTTCACATTCCTTGCACTATATTCCTTTGTTAGTTCTGATATTAGAATCAGTATTCTCAGGAAAAGACTTACCAGGAATTTTCTTGTATCCAGCATTGTTTTTAAATTGACAGGAATTTGGTTTTCCCTTGATTCGTTTGTAGATTTTGTTGAAATTTCGTGTGATTAGAGACATTGCTTGCTGAACATCTTTTGAATAATCAATTTCTAAATCAATGGAATCAACAACTTGAAAAGCAATACTTTTGTCCTTCCGACTTGGCTTTAAGTTTATCTCAAAGGTTTGTAGCGAGCCGATCAGTTCATCATATTTGATCGTATCAATATCCTTGGCTTCTTCAATTGCAGTTACTTTATGAGCAAATCGTTCCGGAAGTGCTCTCAGAGTTTTGCGTACCAATGTTTCATTGGTCATTTGCTTTCCAAGCGTGAAAGACTCATTTGTGAGATCACTCAATTTTGCATGAAAATCAGCAATTGATTCAGTTTCATCCATCTGTAATTTCTCAAATTGTGAACTTATGATTTGTAGTTTGCAACAACGTACAGTAGACGTTCCTTCATGTGCAGTTTGTAAGGTTGTCCAAGCATCCTTAGCTGAAATACATTGAGCAATCAAACGAAATTGATTAATATCAACTGCGTTAAATATAGCATTAAGAGCTTTTGAATTAAAATTAGCTTCTCTGTCCTCTTCTTCTGTCCAGGTATTTTTATCCTTCAACTGATCTTTCTCATCTTTTTGGGGAGTCCATCCTTTTCGAACTGATTTCCAAGCCTTTTCATCTTGAGCTTTAATAAATGCAGTCATTCGTGCCTTCCTATATGAATAATTTGATCCATTGAGAAGAGGTGGCTTACTCACAGATCCTCTTTCTTGCAGCCCACTCATTGCTGCACAAAATTATTCTATACTCAAGATCTTTCACTAATTCGTTAGTGTGTGTCTCTGATACCAATTGATAGAATCTTAGGCTAGCAATTAATCAGTTAAGTTGTAATTAACAAGCTGAGTATAGAAATTTACCATAAAAAAAATTGAACACCAATATTTAACGAGGTTCACCACATTGGAATAAATCCAATCTTAGGCTACATCTTCAAGCCAAGGCCCAGTTGCAAAATTCATTAAGAGAAGACATTACAAGAGTGTAGTATAAAACAATAGAATCCCTCTAGTCTACCACTACCCTATTCTAAGTTTTATCTTGCCAACTCACAACAAGAATCCCTCTTGTTTATATTGCAGCACCTTCTAGAATCCCTCTGAAGATGACAAAACTTCTCCCCCCTGAATTCTGGAACTGTTCCACAAGAACTATTGTGACATTTTCGTGACACACCTGTGACAGTCTGCAATAGTGAAGTAGATGTACTCCTCCTGAGTTCTCTGCCATAAATATTCTCCCGAATATTTATAATGAATTTTAGCAAGGCTTTTAGCACGTGATTTGATCATCATCAAACTCTATCACTTAAAGATAGTAATGTAGAAAGATATACAAGATATTCTTCTATAAGATAATTACAATATTAAATATGAGAATATTCAGAATAGATAAATATAACTATAGAATTATTAGTTGAGAAATATTTATCTTTAAGAGATTTAATGCAACTTAACCAGGTATTATCCAATTCAAAAATCGAATTTTTATTCAGCTTAATAAAAATACAATTACCGAAATAATAGCCAACATAATTATCTAACAATATATATAAATATATATATATATATTTATATCATGTTAGTGTTTTCTTTTCCTTTTTTCCCCCTAAAGAAATCAAGCATAAACGTTGTTTCATTACATATTTTATAATGTATGTAATATTAAACTTTACTATGTTTGAGTCAGAGATCCTCAAATTGTGGTATTAATTGTTAAGAAAAGAAGTGTAAGGATGAATATGAAATTTCTTTTGTTTGGGAGTCTATATTGGAGAGAAGAGAAGAGACGTGGGATGATGGAAGATCCTTCGAAGGAGAGAGAGCTTCCCTTCAAGGAATGATTTGCAGAGAAAGGATTTAAGGAAGGGATCTCAACTATTTAAAATGTAAAATGTCTATTTTATTCTTCTACTATTTTTTTCCGTTGAGCCAACCGAGAAAGGATTGAAGGAAAGGATTTCTTCTATTTAAAATGTAAAAATGTCTATTTTATTCTTCTAATAAATAAATAAATAAATATATATATATATATATATATACGGATTTGCTAAGGCACGCTCCAACCGTTACTGTAATGGAATTCTTGCTCCAGTGCCCAACCGTTACCGTAACGGAATTCTTGCTCCGCTTGGTTGGCTGCATGAGCACTGTAGCAAAAATTCCGTTACGGTAAAGGTTGGAGCGCGCATTAGCAAAACTATATATATATATACACACATAATTTTGAATAGTATCAAATCTGCTTAATCAACCCTTGATTTGTAATAAGTGGTGACATCGAGTGTGTGACCTTTGGTTTGAGATAAGTGATGGCTTAGAATCGTGACGGAGTTTACTTTCATGATTAAATTATTCGAATCGAGAAATTAGCTGATAGAGGAGAATCTATAGGAAAATTAAGTAAACAATAGAACCAATTTACATAATGGAAAGTTACCTCAACGAAAACAAGAAAAAGAGATAATAATGAGAGAGAGTTTGGGTAACGGAAAAGAGATAATAATGAAAGGATCCTAACAAAAGAATAATAAAAATATAAAAACACAAGAATGATTATTTTCTCTTTCAAATGAGATAAATGTTAAAGTATTTCAGAAAAAAGAGATGATAACGAGAAAGTCAAAACAAAATAACAATAACACAAAAATAATAATATAACATAGGAATGTTTGCTTAATATATAGTCGTAGGTTGTTTGAAAAACTTATAATCTTTTTCCACATTGACAATCTATGAAAATATAGGAGATTGAAGATTGTATAGAAGGATTCAAACACAAGAGAACATACACCTTTCTCGACCTTCTGGCTAAGATCAAGTGTAATATCGATTCTTATCAGTTTATTATTTAATGCATGGGCCATCGGTCTATATGATATTAACTACATTTTTTAGAGGAAGAGTCTAATAGGTAGCTTGCTGTTTGTCATTTTTTTGAAAAATTATTTTGGATAATATAAAAAATTATAAGAGTTTCGTTGATTTTATAAATATATATATATGTA
>JAOXNR010000482.1:0-11048 GCA_028571225.1 Parsonsia alboflavescens
TATATATATATAATTATTGGTCTATCAAGGACTCAAATCATATCCCGTTAACCATTTTGATCCTTAAAATAATTTTTTTCCCCATCAAGGACTAAAACTATTTACCGGTTTGCCATTTTGATACTTTCGACCAAAATATTCAAAAAAGTCATCGGAATTTTGAATCAACCATAAGTTTACAAAAATGGGAAGGACATTTCTATTATTTCAATATTCATTGAAGTTAAAAAAAAAAAAAAAAAATCTAGCTGTCTTTGTTCATCTTCTCGCGTCGACGGCAGCCATTTCAGACGCTTCAATTTCAGCCGGCACTGAAGCTGATTATTCTTTAATCGGACAGGCACTTCAAAGGGACTCTCTACTGGCAGTTGATTTGTCTACTACAATCCTCCAATTATCAGAAAATGGCGATCTCCAAAGAATTCATGACAAGTGGTTCGCTCGCGATGGATGTTGTTCTCAATCCAATCAAGTTGATGATTCTCAGCTCTCTCTCAATAGCGTCTGGGGGAGTTTTCCTTGTCTTTGGCATTGCCTGCACCATTCCCTGTTTTTCTGCAGAATATATGCTGGCAATACCGAAGATTCAGTGTAGACGATGGGGAACAAGATACTGTTGAATTTTAATTTTCATATTTACGTCCATGATTCCTAGCCTGTTCATGTCTTATATATTTCTGTCGGACTCTCTACAATGCTATCGCCGCCAGTGGTTTCGTGAAACACGAGCGAGGCACTCTCCTGGGATGAGAGAAATTTCTGAAATTGTTGCCATTGAAAGAGAATGTGTACAGTGCGGCTGTTGATTTATTTATTTATTTTTAATTTCAATGAACAGAGAAATGATGAAAATGCCTTTTCTATTTTGGTCAACTAGCCGTCGGCTTAAAAATCTGGTGACTTTTTTGAGCATTCTGGTCAAAAGGACAAAAATAGCCAATCGATAAATAGTTTGAGTCCTTAAGAGATAAAAAAAATACTTTAGGGATCAAAATGGTCAAAGGATCAAAAAAATACTTTAGCTATCACCGCCAGTGGTTTCGCAAAACATGAGCGAGGCACCCACCCTCCCGGGATGATCGGTATCCAAGAAATTTCTGAAATTGTTGCCATTGACCGGAGAATATGAACAGTGTCAGCTCTTTTTTTCTTTACTTTTTATTTATTTATCTAGAATTTTAGTGAACAGTGAAATGACGGAATTGCCCTTCCGATTTTGGTCAACTCGCCATCGACTTAAAAATCCGGTGACTTTTTTGAACATTTTGGTCAAAAGGATCAAATGACCAACCGATAAATAGTTTAAGTCATTGATAGGCCAATAATTATATTTATATATATATATATATATTTATATATATGTATATATCCTAAAATAACTGGAAAAGATAATTTTTCCTTAACCTTAGAAAAATAACAACAGATGTGATTTTTCTCTTTGTAGAAAAATTACAATTAGTCTATTTTTCATTCCTCCACTCCTTGAACAAATTCTCTGGTCTTCTATTTCCTTTCTGTTCACCTCGACAGATAGGGAAAAAATTAGAAGAACTTTTAAATAGTAGATCAAGACGTCCAATCAATTCCATAGGACTTGATAATGAGTTTCTTCTATAAATCATAAAAAAGGTATCGTTCTCATCCTTAATGTGAAAAATTTTATAAAATCTCGTTATTCGAGTCTTGATTCCACATGGATTCGAGATCCAGTTTCCTTCAGCGGGAGTGTAGGAAGAAAAACAATCGATGCTACACGAGTGCAGGATGTGACCACTTCGCATTTGACTACCCTAAGAGGAAATCTTCCCAAATAGCCCTGGTTGAAAACAAATCCGCACCATTAGCTCTAGAAATACCCATGGCAGAAAGCAGCAAGTTAAGCCCTGGGGTAAATAATTGTTTAAGGACCTGAAATTATCAGAGGCAAGATCCTTATCCTAAGCCACCTTCTTTCATTAATTCGAATTCCTGTCAACTTGTGATTGGCATTCTTCTCCTTTGGCATATATCCTAGAAGTGAGTACTCCCATGGGACAAACCATAGTGACTAACACTGGATGCCCTAAGGATAGGATAGTAATTGGAGGTCAAGAATTACCAATAGATTTGATAATCTTAAACTTCCAAGAATGTGATGTGATTTTAAGATCGATTGATTGGATGACCATTAATTCCCAGGTAGATTATAGGAATAAGAAAATTCGATTTAATAAGAGAGGTTGTCCCATAGCTACCCTTTTGTGGTGATCAGACTAAGGAAAAAGAGAAGATTGTATTTAGAATTCAGGTAGAGAAATACCCTAGAAAGGGATGTCAAGGATCCTTAACATACATGATAAACAAGGAGGTTGAAAAGGGAGATATTACATCAATACCCATGGTTAGGGAATTTCAAGAAGTGTTCCTTTTGGAGTTGGCAGGGGTTACATCCACCACTCACTACCAGAAAAAGGGGAATTCCAGACGAGACTTTATAGAACTGCCTTTGAGCCATTGCAAATGAGGGTTTTAAATGAAGGCCCTTCGCATATGTTTTTTATATACAACATCCTCATAGTCGTCTTAGGTATGTCCCTTTTTAGACTACGACTAGTAGTTTTAGTTTTATATACACAACGGCTTGCTGCAAATAATAAGCTATAAACTGTGGCTTCTAAGCTGCCATATATGTTAGTAGTGTGTACGATAGTTCATTGCATATATTCACATATATATGATATCTTGACCTATTTAATGAATTATATGCTACAGTCTCTCATATATAAGGCTAAGAAGCATGAAACAAAGTTAATTTTTTCCCTTCTTTTTAAGGAATATAAAACCAAAATAACATCTATTAGAGTTGCTTCATCATTTTATTTTTCCAAAATAAAAATGAGTGTGTAATTTGTTTTTAAAATAAATTATTAAAAAATATTATTTATTGATCGTTTACATCCAATAAAATTTATTCAATGTCATAAAAATGAGATATAAGCTTTTTAAAGAACTTGAAAAATAAATGCTACATCTTAGGAGTTTAAATAATCAATAAAAATGTCATATATCGTAATTGAAGTCTTGTTCTTGAGAGTTACTCTTAGCTCTCCTTTTGAGTTAGAAATACCCTTTTTTTTTTAAAAAAAAAAAGGCTTTAGGAAATGTTATAAAGCTTATTGAAAGGTTTTAAACCCTAGTAGCAAAATGGAATTGTGGCTTACTTCCATGCCAACATACAGCAATTAACTCTTCCATATTTGAGTAACATCTTTAGGTTAATAATTGATATTACCGAAACAACTGTTGAAAGAATTATAATATAATATAAAGTAATATTACATATTTTTTTAAGTGAAAGAGAACATTTAAATTAACAAAATTAAGTTTTAAGAAGAGAATACCTTTGTAATTTTAGCCTTTAGAATTCAAAACTATTTGGCTCATACAAAGAAAGTAATATTGGTTAATTCAAGTACAAAAGAGTCGAGTCTACTAATGTTCTTCTTCTTAAAAACTATCTAGATCATAAGAGGTTTGTTTCTTCTTAAGCATGCTTCACATGTATTCTATACACATCAGCTTCCAAGAACCACAACATGTGCAAAACCTAATAGAAATAACTGTTCAAGGGACAACACGGCCAAGACTCGAAAAACTCTAGCAGTGCCTTCTCAAAATGAGGGGAGCTACTATCTAGGATGAAGAAAAATAGACCTAGCAAAGCCAAGAGAAAATAAACTCAAGTTAGAGTCTGCTTCCATTCTGGAAAAGGGAAAATAAACAATTCAAGAAGTTATAGAAATCAAATTCAACTAAACAGAAATATTTATCATGTATAGTTAGATCATAATTAAATCACATCATTCTTATACTTCAACTGCACTTTACATTTTTTTAGAAAATTTTTGATAGAGTCTGCCTTGAAAATAGAACCTTTTCCAATCTCCATGGCCACATCCAACAACATTTCCAACAAGATATATAATAATCAAATTTCTACATAACAAGAACTCACTCAAGTATACTCCATTTCCAGCTAATAACAAACCATCACTTTAGTTATGAAATCTCCTGACAAGAGAAACATTCAAAACTCACATGGTAGCTAATTATTTCCTTCAAACAACCAGAAATTAAAGAAGAACAAAATTATAATAAGTGCTCTGATAACACCATAGTACCTGCTCAAGCCATTTAAACTATAGGTATACAAGATAAACATATGTAAACAAGAATACACTAAATGATATTATACAAACACTTGGTGGTATAATAATTTCTCAGTCCCTTTTTTTTCTGCACTTGAATCCATGGGAATCAAATATAAATCAGTGTCAATAACAAATGCAGATCAAGGAATGAGAAATTAATGAACACTTGATGCAATGGTACAAGAAACAATTATACCACAACAAAAAAAAAAGTAGGTCTAGAAGTAGAAATATTGGTGGGCACCTAATAATTTTGCCCAAGTAAAATCAAATTTCATGGTCTTTCCATCTCAAGCTGCAAATTTCATGTAAATTGACGGTGCATCAGCTCGACTTCAAAGTGTTTTACTTTGGTTACAGAATTCTTCAATGATTTCATAGAGGATCCATTCCCCACGAACCTTACACAGCCCTATCTCTCCATTCTAGAAGTTAAAAAAACATAAGAATTAAATAGATAATATACAATCACATGATTCAATTCCTGCATTTCATTCTTGACATATTTTAAAGTGAACGAAAGAGATTATCAAAAGGAAATATTCACTGCAAAAGGAGCTACTACAACAATTCCCACTTACTAAATATTGCATTTAATATATATAATATTATTACTAAATACTGAAATTTAACTATCGGACAAGTCATAAACAATTCAAGAGACAAGAGATTCCAAGCAAGAGAATCGAACCAACAACTTCTAACTTCAACCCCTAATCCAACAAATAATAGAATCAATCTATTATAATCCATCAATCAACACTATATAACCAATTTATTATAGTTGAAGCCACAATCTAATCAATATATCACAATCTTAAAGTGGGTCTTCACAATCTTTAAGAAGATTAATTGTAAGAGTCTATCATGGAGAAAGAGCAAATTGTTTCCCAGAAGTAAACATAACAAATAGTTTCTTATAACAAAAACATATTTTAAAATTATCCTTGGCATATTACTTCTGAAAATTCTTTTAAAGTGATATGTTTGTAACATTTTTTCTTTTTAGTCTAGCTCTGAAGTTATGGGATTCCAAATTCCAAATTCCAAATAAAGTCATTCTTCATAAAGCACATATCACAATGCCTTAGGATTGTAGATAAAATTTACACACAAACTTAGGATGATACCGCGAGGACCACAGGAGCAAATTTACACACAAACTTAGGATTGCTACTCAATAGCACCAAAATCATTACAGATTACCATCATCAACATTGAGCCCTAAGTTTTCAGTTCATGAACCCATCAAAATCTTATAGCTGAAGGTTGATTTTGAGCTCAAGCTTCTGATGTGATCTTGAGTTGAAGTTTCTCTTTATCTTGTCCCAACTCTTGATCACTTCATAAAAGATTCAAATTCCCAAGATTCATCAATGGTTCAAGCTTAGAAATTAGACTGACCACATGTTAATGCTAACAACTAACCAACCTAATTGGTTTGTAAAGACAATTCAACACCTAAGCCAAGAAATTGAAAAGCCCTCTTTGTAGTCTTTCAAGAACCCTAAAAAAGTTCTTGAACAAACACACTCAAAGGTCAAGCTTGATCTAAGAAAGATAAGTCACTCATTGTATTTGTTGTTTGTCAAAATGTTGTCTTTCAATTACAAATTGGAGACTATTTATAGTCCCAAAACAAAGATGCCCTAATCATAGTTAAATGACCTTGTTAACCCTTTAAAATAACATACAAGACCAAGAAAAGTCAATAAAATCAAGTCAAATTGTCCAAATGGGAGACGCATTAAGGACCAAAACTGGAAAAATGAAAGTTAAGGAACCAAAGTTGCTTTTTGGCGCCGGACAAAGGGTTGGATAGCCCCAGTTTCTCTCCAAAACTTGGATGCATCTTCGGTCCGCAACCAGCTCCTGTTACGGGCCTTCAACAAGGAACCGGATAGGCAATTGTGCCTTGTTTACTCCCTTGTTTGCTTGCTTCTAGAATGGCTTCAAGTTGGTCACTTCTTACACATTCTTTAGTCATGTATGGACATGTATTCAAGCCTTATAATCCCTCATATAACTTTTCATTCTTGAATACACTACAAAGCTCTTTCACTTGCCTATCATCTTCAAACTTAACGTCTTCAATCTTGGCATTAACATCAAGTTGTTCTTCTTTGTTTTGTATCAATGCCAACATTGCTACTTTCATCTTTTAAGTATCATGCTTATACTTGATGTATTGATCTTTGTACAAGAACATCGAATCATTGTCAAGATCTTCTTCAATAAAAGATACAAGTTCTTGTACATAATCGCCTTCCTTTCATAAGCATCTTCATCATCTGTATGGACTTCATCTTTAATATGGTTGACCTTGAATTGTAAGCCTCCACATTTGAAGCCAAAGAGATTGAATCTCCTAAGTTTTTCACATGAGATCTTCCATGAATTCTCCCATGCCATGTATGCTCCTTGATCTCCGTCAGCTTACCTCTCAATCGGTCCTTCCAGCCCAATTTTGGCAATGTTAGTAGCATAAGCGTGGCACGAAGTTGTGACTTTTGCCGTTGAAAAATCGTTTGATTGAGCAGCCCCTTTGTAACCCCCAACCTCTTCAACTCACATGACCCTGAGCCTATTTTGTGTTGTTGAGCTATTTGGCATCAAAATTAATTTGGGAGTGAGAAGTTTGTTAGCCCTTCAAAGAAGAGTCATGAGTTCTATACTAGAATTTGGGGATCATACTAGAAATCTTTAATAACAATTTTATCATTCTTTTTTATGTTTAATTTAAATAATATTTTGTCCACTAATAATATTTAATATTCCCTCCATCACTAAATATAAATCATTCTAACTAACTTTTCTTGTCACTAATTATAAGTTACCTTAAGTTTTGCAAAATAACGGATAGTGACTTATACTTAGTGACGGAGGGAGTATCTATGTTTAGTACAAGGGTTTAACACTAATTTACATATAATAGTTTATTGGAAATATATCCAATAAATTTTTATTTTTAGTCTTGATCAATAAAATTTATTTTTGTATAGTTTTCAAGTTGACCAAGAGTTAAGTTCTTGCCTTAATCTCCTAAAGGCCTCATGAAGTTAGAAGGGAAATTGGGGGAAATTTGGGACTCGAAGGAGGGAGGAAGGCCATTAAAAAATTTTAATGTAGAGCTTCATTTTTTAGTTAAAGGACAAGTTATTTGCTAGTCTAAACATACACAACCTATCACTCCATTATCTACCTATCTCATGACTTAAGTGGAAAGAGGAGAGATTCTGGAAAAGGAAAAAAAAAAACCCCTTAGTGCGCAAAAGCCACCAATCGAACTAATTGAGAGCTCTTTTCAGGCGTAGGCAAGTCATTTAGAGGTTGGGTTTCCTTTGGTTTTCAACTATGACATAACTAGTCTCCATTGTTGGTGTGAGACACAACCCTGTGCACATGCAATTGAGCAAGCAACATGGTGTTTCAAGACTATCAATAGTAGGTAATGCCTTTCATTTAGATTGGGGGCACTTACTTCTTTGCCATTTTGCAATTTGGGTTCTATTCATGGATTGAAGTAGCAAGAATCACTGACCACAAGTGTTCTTGTGCTACTCAGGGTTAGGGATTTTGCTGTTCAAACCACTAATTTAGCCACTGACATTGATTTCAGATTGCCAGAAGTCCGAGTTTTGGGGGAAGACTCTATTTAGGCACCAATAAGGTTAATTAATTTTTCTAAAAATTTAGGTTCTTTTCTAAGATCTTGGACTTAATTTGCTTAGCTTATTGCAGTTTACCTCTTGGGTGAATTAATGTAATTTCTTATCCTTCCTTTCACAAACTATTGTAAAGAATATACATATATATATATATATTTATATTGTTTGCCTCCTAAATTTCATTACTCGCTGTTGAGGAAAAGCTAGTAGTATTATTTAGGCTTAACCTTGTGGGAGTTAGAGATCTAATCAACCTTATTTATAGTCTCAGTTAACATATGCTGATTAATGTCAGTTTATAAGGAAATGACCGAAAGACACATTACCTTAGAAATTGGGAAAAGCCAAGTTCTTTAAGATATTTACTTGGATAAGAAATGCCTTTGATGATTTGCTTGGATAATGACCCTTTGTGCTACAAGATTGAAGTATTTGGGTCTAAAATTTGGAATGCTTTTCTTGGGATGTTTGCATTATACGACCAAAAGCATTACAAAGTCCCCAGTATTTAGGTAATTAGTTGTGTAGTCCATTCCTTCTATTTTGTTGGAATTTGGGGAGTTTGTTATGAACTTTTGTCCTATGTTAAAATAGGTGTCTCTCATCCTTCTTAGTAATAAAAGTATTTGAGCTTTTGGCCTTCCAAGCTTTTTGGTGTTGCATTCCTCTTCTTTCTATTCTATCAGGGATCTTCTTGGTCAATTATCATGGCATTTGGAGATAATAAATAGACTCCAACAACAACAAGCTCATTCACTTACCCTATCAACACTACAATGACAACTCATTCACTTGCCCTGTTAGTAAAATGTCACCTAAGATAGCTTCACAAAGAATAGATTGCAAAACCTCTTTCCAACTGTGGAGTTCAGTTAAGTCCCTAGCTGCGACTCATTCTAGAACCAAAATCCTATACTATAAAAGTGAATTACAAAGGATAAGAAAGGGGAAATGCAGATGGATGAGTACCTGACTCAGAGCTGGCCCAGGAAGATATTTAGGAGGACCCACGTAGGTCCAAGAGGCTGCAGGAGAAGTTTCAAGGCAATCGGAGATGATTCAGAGAAGTTCGGAAAAGTTTCTAGGGTTGAAATGTAAAAACTGAAAAGTTGTAGGAGCGTCAGAATGGGCTCAAATTTTACGGGCCTATCCGGGGCGGTCTAGGGAGTAATACGCATTTCTATGCTATGACTAAGGCCATTTTTTGGCCATCCGGGGTCATCTGGTGGACTTTTGGGCCTTTCACAAACTTTTGGGGCCTTTTCGTAATATTTCCAATTTTTTGTCTAGGGGTTTATTTAATGCCATTTTTTGTTTGTTTTCGTAGACTATGATGTTTTCATGAAGTTTTGAGTTTTCAATCAATAAAATTCGACTCTCATAGTATCTCAAGAATATTGTCATTTTATTCTTGATTTCCCCTTTTCTGTAATAAAGCTTTTGAGTGAAGTTGTTTACAGTTGAGGTTCTATATTTTTCCCCACCATAATATCTGTGGTTGCGTCAATTGGTATCAGAGTCGAGATCTATGATGTCAAGCGTTGATCCAACCATAGCCGTGATTTTGGAAGAATTGCGTAGCAGTCGGGCAGATCGCAAACGGGAGATGTAGCGACTCATTGAGCATCAAGATCACTAGGAACAGCGACAGGACCAGCAGATGCAAATTCTTCAGCAGATGCTACAGCGGATGACAGTTACGAAGCCGCCAACAGAGTAGAACATTGAACAACCCGCGAGAAGGCTAGTCGCGCATGGCGGCGGCAATGTCGTCGATAGGTGTAGTGGCGGAGGAGGCGGAATAGGGAGAGGCGGTCATGGAAATCCAGGGGCGGCGGTGGCTAGAGCCGATTATGCGCCGCGAAGGGATTCCAGAATTAAATTGGAGATTCCGCAGTTTGAGTGGACGGTGATGCCATTTGGATTATCCAATGCACCAAGCACGTTCATGAGGGTCATGAATCAGGTACTTTGGCCTTTCTTGAATAGCTTCGCCGTTGTTTATTTTGATGATATATTGGTGTATAGTCAGTCAGATAAGGATCATATACAGCATTTGCGATTGATTCTAACAACTCTAGGAGAGCATAGTTTATTTGCAAATCGCAAGAAGTGTGAGTGGATGACAAATAGCCTTGTATTTATGGGATTCATGGTTTCGGCCAAGGGGATATTTCCTGAGGAATCAAAGATTCAGGCAGTCCGAGAATAGCCTCAACCGCGAAATATCACAGAGGTCAGATCATTAGACGGCTTGGCTAGTTTTTACAGGCGATTCATCAAGAATTTCAACGTTATTATGGCCCCATTGACGGACCTCTACAACGCCAAGGAGTTTATGTGGACTGAGGAGGCTCAGCGAGCATTCGAAGAGATCAAAGACAAGTTAACAAGTGGGCTTGTCTTAGCTTTGCCAGATTTCGGAAAGATTTTCGAGGTGGATTGTGATGCTTCGAAAATCGGGAAGAAGGAAGACCCATGGCATTCTTTGGGGAGAAATTAGGTGGAGCGAAATTAAATTACTCGGTTTATGACATTGAGTTTTATGCCATTGTTTGAGCACTTCAACATTGGTGACATTACCTCATTCAACGGGAGTTCATATTATATTCAGACCACCAGGCGTTGAAGTTTCTTCAGGGACAGCACAAGCTTCATGACTGACAAGCCAAGTGGATCACCATGTTGCAGGAATTCACTTTTACCCTTAAGCACAAATCGGGAGTTATGAACAAGGTGGCAGATGCGTTGAGTAGATGATATTCACTGCTAAACATGATGAAGATTGTTGCTTTAGGCTTCGAGAGCCTGCGAGAGGATTTGCGGAGTGATATTGATTTCGGACAAGTGGTGTGAGATGTTGAGCAACAACCTCGAAGCGATTTTATACTGCATGAGGCATATCTTTTCCAAGGTAACTCTCTGTGTATTTCAGATACTTCTCTACGACTATTTATTGTCCAGGAATTCATGCTCAAGGGCATTTTGGGAAAGATAAGATCGCTGGTTTGATTAAGGAGCATTTCTATTGGCTTGGGATTGATAAATACGTTCAGGATTATGTAAGGAGATGCCGAATCAGTCAAGTATCAAAGGGCAGCAGCAATAATCAAGGATTATACATTCCATTGCCAATTCCGGAAGAGCCTTGGACGGATGTGTCCATGGATTTTGTTCTTGGATTGCCAAG
>JAOXNR010000484.1:0-11041 GCA_028571225.1 Parsonsia alboflavescens
AACCCTTGAAGAAGAGAACAGACGTGATTTTTCTCTCTGTAGAAAAATCACAGACGTCTGTTTTCTTACATTCCACTGATACCAGTTTACGTTTATTATAGGGTGGCTAATTTGCATGAATATAAATTAATTGTTTATTTATGGCACCTTAGACTCTAATTTAGAATTCTTGTAAATCTTCTGAGTGGAGATATAGGAATTTGTAAATTATTTTAATTCTGTTTTTGCTTTATTAGAATTTTTGTTAAATCTCGAAATTAAGAGGTATAGGAAATTGTTTTTTCAAATAAATACTGTTTCGTAAAAAAAAAAAAAAAAAATCTTTAATTTTTGGAACTATCGGAGCAGTCATGAGCGGCGGTGTCCGACAGCAAGTCATCTGTGACAGCCGGTGCAGCCAAGGCCGGCCAGGCTGCCGCCTGGGCAACGTCTGACCAGGCCGAGATAGTGGACTGCAGACAGCAGCGATCGGCGGCTGTGTTGCAGCAGAGGTAGAAAGTTCCAGTCGAACCAGGAGGCAGCCATCGATCAAGCCAACAGCGCTCAGCAAAGGCAGCCCCGATCAGGCTGTAGCAGAACCAGTAGATCTGGTCGCCGATGCAGGCAGGTGTGACTGGCAGATCTGGTCATTAAGCCTGCAGATCGAGACAGTAGCCATGTTTTCCTTTTCGGCGGGCAGTCGGGCAGATCTGTAGTGTTCACTGGCGAATCAGCAGCACGAACCAGGCCGCAGCACCTTAGTGGCTGGCGTTTGGACAGCAGAAGCGGCCAGGCAGCAGTCGCAGATGTTTTCAGCTGGGCAGCGGCAGGGTCATGAAGCTGGCAGATCGAGCTACTGGCGGCAAGGACCTGTGCTGGCAGATTCCGAGTAGAGACTGTCACGACTGAACCAGCGTGCAAAGTCCTAGCAGTGCAAGAAGCAGATACTGCTCGATGGAATGCCGGCAGGCGGCCAGTCTGATAGCAGATCGTCGGCGGTAGCTGCGGCCGTGCAACTGAGGCTGTTCAGTGGCAGCCCTCTGACGGCAAGGCAGCAGGTCCATGGCAGCTGAATCTTCTGGTGGCGGCTAGGTTTTTTTTTCAGCATGGTGAAGAAGACCCATTTAGGGTTTTCCATATTTGCAGACAAGGAATATGATGTAGATGTCTTAAGATTGAATATATAAACTCTCCTTATCTCGTGAACATCAAGATTTCTAGCTTTATTACAAATCTTCAAATCAGGTATCGTTCTTAAACTCCAATGTGAGAAAATTTTTTTAAAATCCTAGGACTTCGGATTCGTTTCCTGGTGGATTTGGGATCCGGTTCCCTGCAAGCCTCCCCTTCCTCCTTGTTGCACATGTCTTCTAGGAGTTTTAGATTGGAGCTTATCAACCTTTCTTTCAAAGTTCTCAACTCTTGATTTCAAGTCCTTTCTCATGTCCTTCATGTTGTTTGAGATTTCACTCGTCATTTGCTCCATTCTTTCCATGAAAGTGTTCCAACAAGTATTCATGTCATTCCTTTCAACTTGTGATGAAGAAGATGCTCCTCTTGTCATGATTTACCTACAAAGAAAAATAGGGGAATATTGAACCTCATTGGATGAAGAAGATGCTCCTCTTATCATGATTTCCCTACAAATAAAAACAGGGGAATATTGAACCTCACTTGATGAAAAAGATGCTCCTCTTGTCATGATTTACCTGCAAAGAAAAACAGGGGAATATTGAACCTCACTTGTTACTCGTGTATCACACCTTCCATTGGCTCTTTCTCGTGCTATTGCTCTCACCCCTAATGCCTTTTTCCACTCTAATTCCTCCTTCAAGTTCTTACTCAACTCACAAGAGCAATTGCTAATCGCTTAGGCAAGAATACCAAAATGATCCATACAAATCAATTAGTTGATCAATTGATGACCTTCAAATAAGTGTCAAGAAAGTAGAGTTTCAGTCAACCAATTCAATGCATATGAACAAACACTTGGAATCCAAATAAATTTTCAAAGAGGCATTTTATCAAGCACCTAGAGGGCAATAAAAATGTGATCCAATTTGTTAATGAATTCAACAAACCCAATCCTCTGATTTCAAATTTGATAGATAATAGGTAATTCAAAGACAATAGAACTTCAATTCAACTTCAACATAATCAATTTCAATTCCATTCAACAAGAAATCTCACAATTTCATTCAACTTTGGCACTTTCTTGACCTTTTTTTTTTTTTGTATGTGCGTAGAGATAAATGAACAAACTCAACAAATGGAACTTAACCCTAGTTTTTGTCTTAGGCTTAATTCCCATAAACATGAAAGATCACAAGAAAATACTAAGATAGTTGTAACGGAATAAAACAACAAAACACATATAAGACCATAGGATTTTCAAAGAAACAAATATGATCTTAGCACTTAATAACAAAGAAAGCAAGTAAGATAGTCAAACCTTTGACGATAACCTAAGCTCTGATACCAAAAGATGATGTGATTCCTTCAAGGTTGAAGGTTTTTTTTCACACAGGCAAGAAAGCAATCAAAGATTAAAGAAAGGACTCATCGGAGATTGGTGTGAGAGGTTAGGTTGACCTTTGTAGAATAATCCACAACAAGTAACCTCTTGATTTGTAGAGACTATTCAGTACCTCACCCAAAGTAATTGAAAGTCCAAGATGCAGTAACTAAGAACCCTAAGAGGAATTATAAGAACACTCTCAAAAGACCAAGTTTGATCTTGTATATGGATCAATTCCAAAGGAGAAGTTGTTTGCCAAAGAGTTTCTTTTTTTATGAAAGACAAAGAATAAGAAATCATTTATAGTACTTAAGCCTTAAAATATCCTATCAATTGGAAAACTTTAGATTACATAAAGAGAATGGGAGAAAACGGGAGGAAAAACTACGATTTGGCTGACACCGTCCTTCGACCAACTCCAATGAGAGCACCAGTTGAGGGAACTTCAGGAAACCAGCTGCACAGGCACCTGTTCTCCCACCTGTGGCAGCACCGGTGAATTTATTGGAATTCGCTCAACTTCAAGAAAACAAGTACTTGTCTTCAATTGGCCTATCTTCAAGACTTAAGCATGCTGGTGAATTAAGGTGGGTCGGTGATTGTCATGGAATTGGAACCTCAATTTTGTTGGTCTTCATTTCTTTAAGTATTCTAGAGAAGACTTAAGCAAGCTACTCACATTGAATTCATTCGGTGGAAAAGCAAAGAGAAAGCACTTCAACGCATAAAGCTTTGGAGGGATTATTGGCTGCCGACTTGGGAGTGAAATGTTACTAAAGCAAGTAGCTGAAACCAGCTAGTTATTTCCTCAATTTCAATCCGTTATTGGGCACCAAACAGGTTGTTTACTCTCTGTGAATCCATTTAAATTTCAGCTCGCCAAAGCTAGAAAATTCATCTTGAATTTTAGCTTGTTCAAGCTTTATTTTCAAGCTAGTTCTTCTATAATTTTCTTCTTCTTTTATGCTTGACTTCATGTGTTTTCGAGTCTTTTTCAATCAGGTCTTCTAGCCAGAACTTGGAGTACAAATCCTTATACTTAAGCCTCCATTCTTCAAGCTTAGGCGTGTTGTTCGTCTTTGATTTGCATGAATGTCGTGTTTACCTTCTGAATCCTTGAATCCCCGTTCTTGAATTTGAAATACAAGTCTTTATACATAGTCTCATTGCGGAGCATCTTCGAATATCCATCATTGAGGGTGTCTATTATTACTAAGAGTCATGTAGGAGGTTTAACAAGGCATTATGGGCTTGATAAGACATTGACCTGACTGTATGAACATTTTTACTAGCCTCGGATGGAGCGTGATGTGATCCGATTTGTAGAGAGATGTATTGTGTGTTGTATAGCTAAGACCCAAAGTAGTAACACTAGTTTACTTTCCCGGAAGATGTCAGTTTTGACTTTTTGGAATTGCCCAGGACATAGCGAAATGAAGATTCTGTGATGGTGGTAGTAGACAGGTTCTCAAAAATGGTGCATTTTGTCCCCTGCAACAAGACATTTGTTGCTTCACAGATTGCAAACTTATTTTTGCAGGAAAATGTTAAGCCGCATGGAGTTCCTAAATCTATCACTTCTGACAAGGATGTTTAAGTTTGTGAATCACTTTTGGGAACTCTTTGGCTTCAAATGGGAACCAAGTTACAGTTTAGTTCTTCACCCCATTATTGAATAGATGGGCAGACTGAGGTTGTCAATAGAAATTTGAGGAATTTGTTGCGAAGTTTGATTGGAGATAATCCTTGGTAGTGGGATTTAGTTTTGCCTTAAGCAGAGTTTGCTTACAATAGGTCTATGAATAGGCAATACAGGGAAGAGTCTTTTCCAGATTGTCTATGGTCGTAATCCAATTACTCCTCTAAACCTCGCACTATAGCCAATACACATGAAGTTCAGTTCAAATGCAGATGAGCATGCCATGCAGATCAAAGAGTTGCATTCATAGGTTCACAACTAAATCACGAAGCAGAACTTGAAGTATAATCAATGCGTTGACAGGCCTAGGAGGAAGGCTGTTTTTAAAATGGGTGACTTGGTTTGGATTCGACTTAGGAAGGAGAGTTTTCCAACAGGTAGATTTGGGAAGTTGAAGCCTAGGGCAGATGGGTCATTCAAGGTGCTTGAGAAAGTCAACGATAATGAATACAATATTGAGCTATCGGGAGAGTATAATGTCTTAGCTACCTTCAACATTTCTGACCTATCACCATATCATTCAGAGGCAGATACAGTAGAGGTTGTTCTTATTAGTAATGACGAGCCAGATTCAAGGGCGATTCTTTTCCTAGTAGGGGAGGATGATGTAAGGATAAGCATTGATTGAAATTTTTTTTTGTTATTTTTAGTTTTGAGGATATTTTAGTACTTTTGCTATTTAGGGGTAACCTATATAGGGCGTGCTCATTTTTTGGGGGTTGAATATTTTTATATTTATTATTATCAATTTAGAGAACTTTGACAGTTTCTCTATATCATCCTGTTATTCTTCTGTTAGTCGATTTTATTGTCAGTTTGGCATCATCTTTCAGTGCCATTAGGATCTCATGATATATCAATTGTATGCATCCAGAAAATAGAGCCTTTCATATCCAACTGTTGAATCAACCATGTGGTCGATGCTTGGGACTGGATATGAGTCTTGTTGGTAGTACTTGTTGAGTGTAGTGAAATCTGAACACATTCTTTGGCACAACCACTAGGTTAGCTAGCCATTTCGAGTACACAACCTCTTTCGAAATCCCAACATCAAGGAGAGCTTGGACTTCTTAAGTTATGGCTTTATTCCTTTCTGGAGCAAACGTTCTTTACCTTTGCTTTACTGGTTTGACTCCTATCCTAAGATTGATCTTATGTTTTGCAAATTCACTATCAATGCCTTCAAGGTCAATAGGCCGCCACGCGAAGACCTTAAGATACTCTTGAGGAGAGTCCACTAGTTTTCCCTTAATCTTAGAAGGTAGAAGCTCCCATATCTCTATCCCTTTCTCAGGGAGTTTTGGGTTGAGGAAAACTTTTTCTCTTTTGCTAGTTGCTTGGATTCAGATTTTGTCATCATCTAGCGGTAGGTTAATAAAGTCTACCTTTGAGGTCACTTTTGATGTTTCTGCATCTCCTTCAGTGAAGTAACATTCTAAAGCCACTTTTTTGTCACCTTCTAAAGTAATCCAACTATCCACTATCTAAATTCTCATGTAGTAGTGCAGTAGGGAAATTTCAGCCTTCAGGTCCATGACTCCTTTCCTTTCCAGAATTGCATTGTAGGTCAACTAGCTAGTCCATGACCTCCATGACACCCTTGCCATTTACATATACTATAGTAGATACTCGTAAAATTCCCTTGGCATAGGTCTTGTTTCCACTGAAGCTAGTCAAAGCTATGTCCTACTTTAGTAGTGAGCTTCTGTGAATTCCCATTTCGTCAAATTCTTTCTTATAGAGGACATTCACCGAACTTCCTGTATCTGCTAGAATTTTACAGACAAAAAATTCTCCAATTTGGAAAGATGTTGTGATTAGGTCAGCATTTGCTCCTTGGGCTCACTTGGATCTCCTCTCGATTGCATTAATCTCTTTGACTGGAAGTCGATGATTAGCTGCTGGAGGTGGTGGATTAGCAGGACCTACAGTATTGGCCAAAAAACTCTAGCAAGTGACCTTTTTTGATCAGCCTCTCAATTTCACATTCAAGATCAAATCAATCCTCTATAAGATGGACTTGATCCTTGTGGTAATGACAAACCTTTGTCATGTCTCTCTTTACCAAGGGGGTCTTGAGAGGTCTCGGTGGTCTCAGGAGACCTTTCTTTTCCATGACTAACAAAATTTCTACTCGCAAGGTTGTCACCATTGCAGGAATTGTTTTCCTCTTCTTTTCTGAAGGTCAACCCTTTGCATGAGAGTTTTTCCTGTCTCGCTTGGATGTTTGTGGGCTCTTCAGTAGCCCTTTTTATTCCTTTTCTATTTTCAAAGTGAAACTAGGAATCTTCTTCTGAGCTGCTGTCTCTTCTACTTTCATTAGTTTTTCCATCATTGTTTGTAGCTCCTTAATAGTCTTCACTAGTTCTTTAGCTAGTCAGAGTGCCACATACCACTCTTACAATCCCTTATTAAAATATAAATTGCATCATTCCTTTGCTCAATCTCAACTGCTTCATCACTTAAGAGGCTATAATAGCTCTTGATACTTTTACTGACCTTCTGTCAGATGTTGAAGAGGTCGTTGATGTCATTCTCGCTTCTCTTGCTACTTTGATAATTTTTCAAAAACAGCTCCCTCAGTTGCGTCCAGCTCAAAATACTTGCCTCTACAATGCTTTTGAACCATGATTGTGCTTTCTTGGTCAACGTGGACTTGAAAGCTCAACACTTAACATGGTCAGGGTACTCAAACATTTCCATATAGGAAACATATTTGTCAATGTGCTGTCATACTTTATCTCAACCTGTGAAGCTTTAAGTCCTGGAGGCATTTGAGCTGTTTTGATACTATAGTTGAAAGGTGATGGCTAAGATAAGTCCACAAGACTTTGGATTTCTTGATCCACATTTCCTTCACTATTTGTTTGGAGAGCTCCTCTCCTTGCTGGTTTCAGGGCTAACCCTTGAGCTTCGTTACCTGTTCTTTCGATCAAGCTTTGCCTAATGGGTATAATTTCTCTAGAAGGAGTTCTTAGAGAGCTCCTCTGTTCATTTGGGCTTATTCCTTGTCGTTGACTTCTGGAAATTGCTGCACTATTGAGTTTATCTCGTAGGTCATAATTGTGGTACTGCGGGGAGTTTCTTTGAGGTCGGTCACTGGTAGGACTCTTTCCGTATTGCTTCTTTCCTAGATCCTCACCCCGCAAGCTTCTCCTCGTGTATGTTCTACTCTGCGACCATCTCCATTTTGAGGTTCGATTGCTGGAAAATCTTCTCCCCCTACTGGAGCTGGGGGTGGGTCCAATTACATGTCATTCTACTATCTTGGTCCTCTAGATCATTGTGTTTCCCTTGGAGATGGTGTAGGGCTTTGCCTAGTTGATACATAATCCCTCCAGCCTGATATACCTTCCAATGTTGCCACCATGTGTTCCAAGAGGTCGGTTGGGACAAAGACATGACTTCCCCTAGATCTTTGGGGTTTAGTAGCGTTGTTGTTGGTATTTGGGTTTTGATGTCCTTGTCCTATTTCGTCTTGTCCAGGAGGATTATCACCTGGATTCCTCTGAGAAGGTCTAGAATGTGCCAGTCTTGGGTGCAATGGTGGACTAAGTGGTCCAGTTACATTGTTGTTATTTTTGCTACAAACTAGATCCTCTGGTACAATTTCTCCAGTTCGTAGTAGAGTCCTTCCTATTGGCTGACCACGGCATTGTGCTTGTACTCTTGTTGGTTGTGATCGTGTCAGCACAGTTTCTATTTGTTTTTTGCGTGTTTTGGAAAAGCTTAAGATCATAGTGGTTTTCTTTGCATAGACAGCACTAGAAGTGATGGAGCTCGGAATCGATCTCCAGGTCACCCCAAATTGTGATGACACCAATAATCACGACCTACAAAGTCAAGTCACCAGAGTGGGCTGTCCTTCTGAGGAAAACTCTAATGCCTAAGTCAGTTTTTGTTGAGAGTAAATTGAATGAATCAACTGGTGTCATCCATGTGTGATTCAATATTGTATATCGAATAATAAGTAACCAATTAGGCAAAGTTATTTTGTTGGAATCAATCTTAATTACACAAAAGTAGGCATTTAGGATAATTGTGAGATAATATTTAGCTAATTTGTCCTTGAATCATGGAATTTCCATAATATTAGGTACCTTGACATGCACATCTCTAGTGTAAGATCTATGAGGTCGTTAATGACAGATGAACCAACTTTGCGACATTCTAGTGAGCCTCAAAGGTCTTGATGAGCTTTTTTAGAGGTCGAGATAAGTGATTTTAAGGTTCTTAACCTGTGTTCAGAGTCATAGATGTTTAATCATTTCATGGGAAGTGTATGTGATAGATTGAATCTCATAGTCCAGTGAAAGCTTTCCAAAGCTCATTGCAGGTCCGAGACCTCGGAGCTTGATGGATATCAAGGAGCTATCAAGATATTGGAGAACTCATGGACGCTACCATATGAGGAGATGAGAAGATTCAAGTTCAATTCTAAAGAGATGGAGCTTCAAGGGCTGATTCAATGAATGGATTGAAGAGTAAAAAGATGAAAAAGGTGATTCATGGATATAAAGACTTATACTTCAAGTATACGAATGATACTTTGAAGATGAAAGAAGAAATGTTAGCATTGATCCAACAATCTTTGAAGAATTACCATTGATGGATGAAGAGCAACCAAGGAAGGAATTGAACTTGTGGGTGATAGAAGACATCAATGAGGAATATGCAATGGCAGAACAAGCCCTTGCAGCTTTGAAAATGAAGTTGGAGAGCCTAGGAAGGCTTGGGAAGAAGTTGGCATGGTGCTAAACGAGTGTGGCCCGGAGATTGCTCAAGCAAACACCAGATGGTGCGATAGAGCACCATCGGCACTCAACAATGGACTATCTGGCTCTTCATCAGGAGTTTGAATCCCTTGAACCTATGCCAGATGCCCTTCTCCCCTGTTTTGTCCATAATGCGATCTTGACCCTATTTGGAATTTTCCACTTAGTTTGATTGAATTTTGTTTATCTCTTAAGCTATTTTAGTGGGTTAGCTAGGTCTTTAATCATTCTTAGGGCCTCTTATTGTTGAGACTATAAATAGTTCTCTATTTGTTATTTGGAAGACAACTTACCTACATAAACTTTTATTTCAATTAAGAGAATCCTTATGGATTGAACTCCTCTTTTCTTGAGTGTTCATCTAATAGCTCTTCTACGGTTCTTAGTGAGTCTCTGGAATTCTTCAATACTCGGCCATGGTAATTGAATTGGATTGATGAAATCCAAACTAATAAATCATATTGGAAGACAAGCATGGTCATTGATAATCTGGCTTGAACCACTTATGAAGTCGTGGGAATGATCTCGAATGGGTGTCTTTGATTGATTTTGAATGAATAATCCATGTCAATTTTGAGATCACATCATCTTTTCGGTATTAGAGCTTAGGTTTTTCATGAAGAGGTTTGCCTATCTTTACTTGCTTTCTTGTTTGAGTGTGAAGGTCATGTTGTTTCTTTGAAATCCTATGATCTTATGTAATTTTGTGTTTGTTCTTTTCATTAATCCTAGTTTTTGTTCTTGTGATCCATTGTGAAATGTGAAATTGTGTCCAAGACCAAAAATCAAGGCCAAATCAATTTGTTTGGTTATTATGCTTCTTCTACCATCTCTACAAAAACAAAAAGTTGGAAAAAAAAAAAAGAAGCAGAGAGATCAAAGATCTCCAGATTTGAAAAATTTGAAAAGTCTATAAAAAAAAAAGTGATCAAAATTTGAAATTGAGGTTAAGGTACCATTTGTGAAGTTGATGGGTAGAGCTTCAATTGTGATATATTGTATTGAATTCCCTATTTTCCTATTGAAAACTTGTTATTGGACATTTGATCAAATTGAAATAGCTGGAAATTTGGATTGCAACTCGTTGACCACAAGGTATTTGATAAAGTGCTTATCATCTATTTTCCTTGAATTGTAAGTATTCGACCTATTATCGTGAGTTCAATGGCCATCTTCTTTGAAACTCTTATCTCTTTGAATCTTATATGTTGGAAGATATGGACTATATGCTTTAAGATTTTCATGTTTCATTTGGTTACCTTGTTGAGTAATAGTCTACTCTTCAAGTTACATTAAGAACTTGAAAAAGAGCTAAGAGAGGTAAAATGCGTAAGGGGGTGAGCACGTTAGAGCGAGAAGAAACCATTTCTTAGAGAGATACACAAGTAGATTGTGAGGACAAACAAATTCCGGGGTTTTTGTTTGCTCATTTTGTAGGTACTTCATGGTTAAATCTTCCTCTCAATCGTCTGTTTATGGAGAAAGAAGGGAGACATCACATCCTAGTTGTTCTAAGAAGTATGAGCCATTTGAAAGGGTTGAAGAAAAGGCCAACAAATTTATCTGTCTAGAAAAGGCGTAAGGTGCAAGGAGCTTGTTCAAGAGAAGAGAAATCCGTTCCCGAGGAGCAAAAATTGAAATCCAAGTTAAGTGACAAATTGCCAATTGAAGAGACTCCTAATCAAGTGAAGCAAGTTATTAATAATAAGACACTTCAGGAAGATGACGAACAAATGAAGACCTTCAAGAAGATAATACAAAAGATTGATGTCATAATGGAAAAGATCAAGGATTATAATAGAAGGAAAGAAACGAGGAATAAAGAGAAAGGAGAGCTTGAGAGAGAAAATGATCTTGAGTGACAAGCAAGAGAGATTGAGAAAGAACATGAGGTGAAAAAATGAGAGAGAGCTTGGGAGCGAAAAAAAGTATGAGAGGAAAGAAGAAGAGAAAACGATGAAAAATAAAAGTTCCTTGGTTCTCAAAAGGAGCGAAGATGATGTGATTTTCTTGTAGGTTGAAGGGTTAATTTCACACACAACAATCAAACCAAATCAGTATGAAATAAAG
>JAOXNR010000485.1:0-11041 GCA_028571225.1 Parsonsia alboflavescens
TTGGTATCAGAGCACTAGGTTGCCTTCACCAATGGCTGAATAGAATCGTGTTGGTTGTGGACAACGTCGTCAACGAGACCAGTGAGAAAATGAAAACGCAAAAGAAAGAAGGAGGATCCAAGATTTGGAGCGGCAACTGGAACAAGCTAGGTTGGACGTTCAGACAACGGAGGGGGCAGAATCAATTGATTTCTTACCCCTCATCTTCGGATTCAATCTCTGATTTCGCCCCCTCCTTAGTCTGAACATCCAACCTAGCCTGCGCCAGTTGCCACTTCAAGTCTTGGATCCACCTTCTTTGTTCTGCGTTTCGTTTTCTCGCAGATCTCGTTGACCAGTCTATTCGTCTTCCTCAGGAACGACTCCACGTCCCCTTCCAACACGACGTCGTCCACGACCAACACAATTCTATTCAGCCATTAGTGAAGGCAACCTAGTGCTCTGATACCAACTTATGCAATATCTGAAGGCAAACGCAAAATATATAACCTAACCCTAATCAGAATTAACTAAAAGAATCCTAATCGGAATTAATAAAAAGAAACCTAATCCGATTCAGAAATAACAAACAACAAAATTATGAAAATGTCCCTAGAATATAAAAAGGCCCACAAGTCCATCAAACTCCTTCTCCCATATAAATTAGGGAACTTTGACGGGTTTAAGAGTTACCAAAACTCCGCTCAGCAAAATCAAACTTTGTTTTTGTGATAAAAATTTTGAGCTTTCAAACTTCTCGAGCTTTCTCCTTTCTGACCTTCGATCTTCTAGGTGTTAGGCCATTATTCTTGTCCCAAAAGTTTTCCAGCATCAACGAGTAAGTTTTCCTTGATCACTGATTCTCTCCCAGTTGATGAGATTCCAGGTCTCTCTCAGCTTAGGATTTTGATAATGAGGTGTGTTATATACCTCCTCTCTCTGTAAGTGCTCTTCCAGTTAAGAGGAATGAATATCGACCTTCTGAGTTGGAGGTTTTCTCTCTTGAGTCCTTTTATAGAGTCCTCTCGTATTATGAAGATTAGCAGGGAGAGAGAATTGAATAAAGGTGATATTATAGCCACCAATAGTTTTGAGCATCCTTGAAATCGGCTTGATGGATTCATCGTCCTTCACTTGACTAATCTTAGTTGCAGGATTCTCCTTCCCTATCTTTATCCCCTTTTTCTTGATATTGCTTATTTGTTTAGATTCCCCATTGTGCAGATCGTTCCTAATGCTATTAGATTATAGGCTTTATAGCGACTTGTCACCTACACAGAGTCTCAATTTCTTTGGAGCTCTTTAGGTGTTTTTTGCAAATTGGTATCTCCACTGCTCCTAGCAAGACTAGTTTGGGCTATCTTCAAATCAATAATAGGTATTGATTGTTAGGAGCTCTCTAGTAGTCAGGGAGACCTTGGAAAGAATCCTTCTTCTTTGTTGAGCTTCCTGTAAACTAAATCCGAGTTGAACCGTATCCTGAATGGAATCTCAATAAAAATTTTTGTAATGGACTTCCAACTCTGACTGGCAAGTCCGAGGAAGCTAGACATTTCCATGTCAACCTTGCTAATTCTGATGTCATGAAAGGGATTTTGCACTCAATGTTCTTGGCCCATTTCCTTCCTTCACCCTGTTGGATTGGAAAGTCCTAGACACTGTGATGTACTTGCCCTTTGGAAGTCCATGTAGATTCCTCCAACTGGTGGGGAAATTTTTTATTTTTGATTTCATTGAATTTTGCTCTGTTTGGTGAATAGGTCGCCTGTACTGATCATCTTTTGTCTTCTTTTGTTTTTGCAGCAATGAGGGCTGCTTGGGCCTTCAACCGACCTACTGGCTACCAACAAAGCAAACAAAATAGATCCTTGTCTCTTCGAGCTCTTTCTAGTGGATCTCCTCCTACTGCTAGTGCTTTTACAACACCATCGACCTCTGCACCTTCATCTCTCAAGATTCCCATTCCTCCAAGTAGGACGAAGAAGGTTACCATGATCAAGAGGACAAGGAATGCCATAAAGAGAGACATGGAGGAAGTTGTTTTACGTGTTGCTGGGCAGGCCACAAAAATTACTATTTCTGATTCTTCTTCCCTAAGGTCCACTAAAAAAGGAAAAGACCTCCTTCCTGTTTCTTCTGGGAAGGGTAAGGGTCTAGCGACTGTTGAACAGGAGGTAGAATTCAATGGCTATGCCACTAAGAAGGTCGCTGAAATGATCAAGAGGCTAAGTAAGTTGTCTCTGACCTCTCATTCTGCTGAGGGAATCACGAGGTGGGTTCTCGACTTTCCAATGGAGTCCTCTAACTCTTTGTTCCAATGGGCACACTCCCAATCATTTTTAATTTACTGTGCGCCACCCATTGACAAGGAAATTTGGAAACAACTCACTAATGTCAAGCTGGATAAATATGCTACCTCTCTTTATACTGCTGTAAGTCTCCTTTTCTTCTTTATAATTCTTTTATAAATTCCTTTGTGTACTAACTTGTATGTTGAATCCTCTTTTTTTTTTTTTCTTTTAGGAGCCATATTTTCTTGGGTGAGTGATCAAGGAGACAGGCAATGAAAGACAAATAGCGAACTTTCTTCCTTGATCACTAATCTTCGGGATGACAAAGCTCGCCTACAAAAAGAGAAGGAGAAGCTTGCTACTGATGTTGAGCTAGGTAATGCTTCATATGTAGCTATCAGTGGTCTCCCGTAGGAATGCAATAAGAACATTGTTGAAGCTAAGAATGAAAATTTGATTATGGAGGCCACTCTTGATGAAGCTATGGAGAAAAGTGACAAATTGATTGAGCAGATCAAGCAGCAAAATGCTCTCGTTCATGAGCTCGAAGCTCAGTTGGAGGACTACAAAGTTACCTTTGAAGAAGATGGTAGTCTATCCTTGTCCAAGCTTGAAGAGATTCCTGCTTTCTAGACTTATGTGGATTCCATAACGTCAACTATTTGGGTTGTTTGTTGATGTGATTAACTAACTCCGTGAACTCAATGGCAATATTAAGACTGATGAGCTCACAATGGGATATATCATCCACATGCAGTAGTTCCTCTACCTTGGGAGCGAGAGAAGTCCGAGACCTCAAGAGGTGGTAGGTCCAACACCCTAAGAGTAGGTGAATCTGAGCTTTAAGGGTAGGTCACTGAACAACGAGTTGAGGTTGGTATGACAAGTGAAAGGATGGTCAATGCTGTCCCCCCTCTAGTGAAATCTAGCCCTTCAAGTAATCCTATCATCATTTATAAAGGCATACTCGACCACTCCCTTTTTCGTACTCAATCCATAAACATGCTTGAAGCTCTAGAACTTTCTTGAGCTATACATCGCTCCTTGGGTGGGGTTCCAGTTAACAAAATTGTTCACTATCCTGTAGGTCCACCAAGCATTCATGACAAGGAGGTCGCTGGACATCTAGCTTACTAAAGCTTGTAGGAAACTTCGGAGAAGAAGAAAGACTAAAATGTAATAGACTTGGTCTTTCCAAGGATTGTTACTCCTTTCTTCTTCTCATTTCTTTCTAGTGCTCCTGATGGTGATTGTAATAGAAACAATGCTCATTTTGTGCACCTTAATTCTTTTTACTTTATATATTTACTGCTCAAAGAGGACTGCTTGTGGCCTCGTGTTTTTTATATCCACATATATATGCCCTTGATAGATCATCAAGTCACTTGCTTTGGTTCTGCTTTATTTTGATACCTCACAATTTTATATGTAGAGAATGCTTGTATAAATAAAACCTGACAAAACTTGAACTTGTACAAGTAGGGAAAGAATGGTATCCTTCAAGTCCATGGCGAGTTTTGTGAGGTTAGCATTTAGATAAGTCTCTAAGGCTTGAAGTGAACTTATGAAACAGGAATTTGAGTAGGTCGCAAGATAGGTCCTCGGGACTAATTATTAGGCTTATATAGCTTGGTAGAATTTAGGCATAGAACTTCTTGAGATGACAAGCATTCCAAGGTCTTGGAAGTTGCCTACCTTCGAGATCAGTGAGCTTATTTCTTCCACTTTTGTGAACTTCTTGAACTACATAAGGTCCTTCCCAGCTTTCTTTTAACTTTTTTAATTCTCCTTGCTTCCCAACCTCTGACCTTTTGAGAACCATATCTCCCACTGCAAAGTCATTTTCTTCGACTTTTTTTGAAAAAATTTGCAACTTGCTTCTTGTACCTTCTATTAGCCTCCAAGGCTTTGTTTCTAGCTTCTTCAATTAGATACAGGTCTTCCCTTCTCTCCACCTCATTTGTGATTGAAATATATTTAGGTAATCTTAAAGATTGCATTCCAACCTCCACTGGTAGTATTGCTTCTGTTCCAAAACATAGAGTGTAAGTTGTTTCTCCAATAGCTTTTCTCAGTATAGTCTTGTAAGACCATAGTATACTTGGAATTTCTTCTGGGAAAGAAGGCTTCCAACCTTAATTCTCAAGCTCGGTGAGCCTTCTCTTGAGACCTTCCAAAATTATTCTGTTTGTAACCTCAGCAAGTTCATTTGCTTGGGGATAAGCCACTGCAATGAGTCTTTGCTCTACATTTAGATTTTCACAAAAGGTCTTGAATGGGTAGCCAACAAATTGCCTTCCATTATCTGAGATAATAGCTCTTGGAATTCCAAATCTGCTCACAATGTTAATCCAGAAAAAGGATTGTTCTTTCAGTGAAGAAATAATTGTCATAGGCTCCGCTTCAACCCATTGGGTGAAGTATTCTATAGCAACTATCAGGAATTGAACACCCCCCACTCCTTTTGGAAAGGGTCTCAGTATGTCGATTCCCTATATGTCAAAAGGAACTAGAGTACTGATAGACTGGTATCTTACCAGAGGTACATGTGACTTGTTTCCGTGTAATTGGCAGCATGTGCATTTTCAGATGAATTTTTTTATGTCCGAGACCATGGAAGGCCAATGGTAACCAGTCCTCGATATCTTCTTCCCATGGTCTTGTTTCCAATATGTGATCCACATATTCCGCTATGTACCTCTTCAATGAAATATTCTCCTTCACACTTTCTCAAGCATTTGAGTAATAGCCATGTATATGACCTCCTGTATACTTCATCATCCCCTATCATAACATAACGAGGTGCCCATTTTCTGATTCGGTAAGCTTCTTTTGGGTCTTTTGGGAGCTCGCCGTCCTTGAGGAATTTATAAATAGGGTATCTCCAGTCTGATTGGTCTTCTATGATTAAGTTTTCTTCTTGATCTATGCTTGGAGAATAGAATTGTTCAATTCGGAGCTTTTCTTTGGAGCTTGCGAACTCTCGATAGACCTTAGATAGTGTATCGGCCATGGTTTACTACACCAAACCATACCGGGCCAGTTCGATTAGTTGAACAGGGAACAAGACCTTTGACCGGTTCAGTTTGAGGGGAAAAATTGAAAATCATGAAAACCGTTCTCTATTGTACAAACCGCATTGAGCCTACCAGTCCAATCGATAAATCTTTGGACCAGCTGGCTAGTGATCAGATGATTCAGAATGGCCAGTTTAAGATTTGATTTCAATTGATTGACGTGCACCTCTAATTTTGTCTTGTCTTTCTTTCTTTCTCCGTAGGAGTATTTTGCCTTGGAAACCTACAACTGCAAATGCAACCCCCCAGGACTCCTCCTCTCCTTTTGTCATGCTTTTCTCATTATTACGTCGTCCCTTCCTCATTTTTTTTTTCCAGAAAATTTCTTATATAATCCAATTGTTAGTGTGAGGTACTATTATACTATAATGATAGATCTTTTATATAAGAAAAAGACACATGTTACTCTTTAAAAAAACAAAAAAAAAAAAGAGTTTACATTATCCAATTTTTATAAAAATTTCACTTATTTTTAGTATAAAGAAAATATTAGAAAGATATTCCGTCCTTCAATTGTCCTAGTTTTACTTGCACAAATTTTAAAAAAATTAGTTGGCTTTATTCATTTTAAACTTAATGGTATCAATTTCTTAACAAAATTTTTACTAATTTATGAGATAAGACATTCATTTACGAACAAAAGGAGTAATAATTTATAATTTTATATATCTTTGAGAGAAAAGAAAAGAAGAAGAAGGATTCCCTTAGTCTAAATTTTATTTCAATTTTGGAATACATATATCTAGGATTCATGATTTCAATGAAAGATGAGATCATGAGAGGTTTATAGGTTTTCATGGTTAGTTATAAACTAATTCTAAATCATCTCATATTCTTTTAATTTATTTTATGCATATATATTGTTAATTTGACAATAAATTATTGTTATTTTGATATATTTAATATATAAAATAAATATTTCTAATTATTAAATTAACTGGTTCAATTGCGATTGAATCATTTAACCATGAACTAGTAACTTTTTCTGTTCGATGACCGGTCTGGTTGTGTGAACATTGATATCAGCTTCTGTGTTTTGGTCTCTAGGGATTTATTCACTGATTCATTATTGAAGCTTTGATGCTATATCTCTTACTTGTTTAAGATATTTAATCATATTTTCTTCCTTAGCCTCATAGGTTCCAGCGACCTGGCTTGCAATGACTTGTGAAAAAGTTTTTGGGTGCAATTTTTGCACTTTTAAAGCTCATATGAGTCTTAGGCCTACTGAGAGACCTTCATACTCTGATTCATTATTTGAGGTTGGGAAGTTATATTTCACAGAGTAAGGGATTCTCACTCCCTCGAGACTAATCAATATAATTGCCGCACTTGAATTTCTTTTTCATTGGAGCCATCTTTGTACATGGTCAACACATTAGTTTCGTGAGTTTGAGAGAGCTATAGTGGAGCTCTTGTACACACTTCCACAAAGTCTAAGGGAGCTTGGGCCTCGATGGAATTTCTTGGCTCAAAATCAATTTGGTACTCTAAGAGCTCAAGCGACCACTTCATCGTCCTACCTAATAGCTCGAGTTTTTCCAATGCTTGCTTTAACGGTAAATTTGTCAATACTCTAATAGGTTAAGCTTCAAAATAGGGCTTAAGTTTCCTTAATGTAATGACAATGAGGTGTAGAAATTTTTTGAGGTCGGGGTATCTAACTTTTGGACCCCTTACAAGATAACTTACATAATAAATATTGAATTGTAAACCTGACCATTCTACTAAGATTATCGAGCTTATAGCTTTCTCTGTTACAGTGAGATGTATCAAAAGTTCTTCTCCGAGTCTAGGTGAAACAAGTTGTGAAGGCTTTCCCAAGAATTCTTTCAAATTCATGAATGCATTTTGACAATCCTCCGACCACTGGAATCCATCCAGCTTTTTAAGACATTGTAGAACTTCTCACAATTGTCCCTGATGAAGAGACTCAATGCTGCCATTTTCCCTGTTAAGCTCTGGACTTCTTTGATGTTTCTAGGATCTTCCATGTTCAGAAGTGCCTTTATCTTTTCCGGATTTACATCAATACCTAGTTATGATATCATCAAACCTAAAAATTTTCCTATTGAAACTCAAAAAATGCATTTCTTAGGATTGAGTTTCATGTGAGCAGGTTTCAGTGCTTGAAACGCCTCTCTAATATCTTCAATAAAGTAATATGAGGTCTTGGACTTGATTACAATGTCATCTACATAGACCTCAATGTTTCTTCCAAGTTGTTTCTTGAAAACTTTATGCATACCTTGCTAGAATTCTGCCTCTGCATGTTTCAAACCATAAGGCATTTCGGTATAGTAGTAAGTTCCAACTTTAGTTATGAACGAGGTCTTTTCCATGTCCTCCAACACCATTGGGTTCTGATTTTATAATTTGTAGGCATCCAAGAAACAAAGCCATTGATATCCGGCTGTTGAATCAACCATTCAGTCGATGTTCGAAAGTGGATATGAGTCCTTCTGGCAATACTTATTGAGTCTAATGAAGTCTACACATATCCTCTGTCTTTTTTTTTTTTAGCACGACCATTAGGTTGGAAAGCCATTTAGGCTACATGACCTCTTTTAAGATTTGAGCATCAAGAAAAGCTTGGACTTCTAGAGATATGACCTCGTTTCTCTCTGAAGCAAAGGTCCTCTAATTTTGTTTGATGGTTTGATTCCCAGTTTGAGACCGACCTTGTGCTCTGCTATTCCTCTATCTATGCCTTCGAGGTCGATAGGTCGCTAGGCAAAGACCTTTCAATTCTCTTGGAGTAAATCAATCAATTTTCCTTTCATCTTGGAAGAAAATAGCTCTCCTATCTTTATTCCTTTCTTAGAAAATTCAAGATTGAGAAAAAAATTTTCTCCCTTGCTAGCTGCTCAAATTCTGAATTTTTCATCATCCAATGGTAGGTCATTAAAATCGACCTTTAAGTTTGCTTCCGAGGTCTCCGCATCCCCTTCAATGAGGTAGCATTCTAAAGCTACATTCCTGTCACCTTCCAAGGTAATCCAGGTGTTAGCAACCTGAATTCTCATTTAATAGTTCAATAAGGAGATATCAGCCTTCATGTACTTGACACAATTCCTCCCAAGAATTGCATTATATGTTCCTGGTACATCTACACACTTCCTCTTCTTGTCCGAAGGTCCTCCCTTTGAATGGGAGTCTTTCCTATCTCACTTGGACATTTGCGGACTCTTAGGTCACCCTTTGGTTTCCTTTCTATTTTTTTAGGGGAAATCATGAATCTTCTTTTGGGCTACTGTCTCCTCTGCTTTGATTAGTTTTTCCATGAGTGTTTGTAGCTCTTTAATGGTCTTCATTGGTTCCTCTACCATCTTGAGAGCCACATACCCTCTGTGCAATCCCTGCCTAAATGCAATGCTATAGATTGGATCATTCTTCTGCTCAATTTGCACTGCTTCGTCATTGAATTGGCTGTAGTTACTCCAGGTGCTTTCATCGACCTTCTGTCTAATGTTAAAGAGGTCATTGATGTCTTTCTTGCACTTCTTGCTGCTTTGATAGTTTTTTAGAAATAACTCTTTTAGTTGGGTCCAACTCGAGATGCTTGCCTCTGGAATACTTTTGAACCATGATTGTGCTTTCTTGGTTTTCCTTATGAAAAGGATCAAGAAGATGCTTTTAATTTGTTGAAGGATAAGCTTGTTTGTGCTCCTATTCTTGTGATATTCAATTTCGCTAAAGTTTTTTAAATTGAATGTGATGCATCGGGTTTGGGCATTGGGGTTGTTTTGATGCAACAACAACTGGAAACTAAGATCAACAATTGGAAACAGTAAAAACACATATGTTTTAGAAACAACAATTGGAAACTAAGATCAATATTTTGATTGCAGATTGTGAAGCAAAGGAGCTGAAATTTCAGAAACTATCAAAGGAGCATGACAATACAATGAAAACTGTGAGGATGATGAATAGGAGCACAAATAAACTTGATAAAATATTGGCAGAACAATAACAGCCATATGATTCTCGAGGTTTAGGCTATGATGACAGTCATAACTAGGTTCAACGACAATCTCTCAGAACAGAGAAATCTAAGGTGAAAGAAACACACTCACCAAGTACTGACATACAAAGGTATCCCGTCAAAGGTAAGACAATGGTGTTTGTACCTACTTGTCACTACTGTCTTCAAGGAGGACATATTAGACCCAACTGCTTTGAGATTTTATATACCTCTAGTTCACAGATGCCATCGACACAGGCTTGGAAAAACAAGTTTAAACAAATTTGGGTTAAGAAAAATTGGCTCGAATGTTTGGCAGGCTTTATGTCCTTAAAAGTGCCTAATTCTGATTTATGGTTTTTTTATAGTGGTTGCTCTCGTCATATGACTGGCAGAAAGGAATATTTGAAAGATTATTGTGAGTGTAATCTTGGCCAAGTCACTTTGGTGATGATAAACAGGGGCAAATCTTGGGAAAAGGAACTCTCATGGTAAAAGGGATGCCTCACCTTCATAATGTGTTTTTAATAGATGGTCTTTAGGCTAATTTGATTATTATAAGCCAGTTGTTTGTTAAATTCACCATGAATGCATGTCACGTGTATGATGAAAATAAGAACTGTTTATTGACTAGTACTAGATCCTCAAGCAACTATTATACCATTGATGCAACTATACGTTGTAACAGTGCAAGTCATAATAATATTGAATTGTGGCATGAGAGAATGTGATAGATAAACTTCAAAAAACTAGCTATACATGATCAAAATCATTATTGGAAAGAGCTACCTTAGTGGTTGTGTGAAAACTATCTCAGATTGAAGGTTTTTTATTGATTTCCGTCATGTACACTCACCTTTACTAAAATTCTGGTTTATAGATAAGGGTTTTTTTTTTCTCTATCTATATATTTTAATTTAAGTTTAGTAACCTTTGAAATGAAAAGGAAATTTGATCTTATCAAGATAACCAAGTTGAACTTATCTTACTGAAGGAGACTGTCTTACTCGTATTTGTTTTTTTTAAAAAAAGTATATATTTTTTTTCTAAATTTTTCCCAGGTGATATTTTGTTTAAATTCTATTGGTTAGTTTAACATTGATGGCGGTTAAAATACCTTGATCCATGCTCAAAGTCTTCTAGTCTCCGTCTTCTCTCAAAATTAGTCTTTTGTCTGCCAACATTGAAACTTGAAAAGATTTTTTATTTTCTAATAAATCCTCTATCTGCCCTAGATATTTTTGCACTAATCCTGGAGTTTATCTACACATTACCATTATCATGATTATCAAAAAGGGGTTTGCCAGTTTTCTTTTCTTCCAGCTTCTCTTCATCATTTGTTTGTGTTTTTCTGTCAATATTCACAAGTTTGTACAGAACCTGTTTGTGGTTACCTTTGATTTCACCATGGTTCGTGTAAAACAAGTTTCTAGGAAGAAGAAGGGTGGTGGCATGATCACTCCATGAACATCCAGTTCCACACCTCCTCCTGATGTGACCCCACATCCGCCTAGCATGACTCCAACCGGCAGGTCCGGTGACATCTCTAGTCTTCTCCATGCACTGTGCCTTCAAGAAGTTCTAAAAACGATTGCCACTGAATGTCAGCATTCCTCACTCAGTCCACGACTGCCGATCCTTCGATGACCAAACCGCCTTCTGCTCCCACTGAGGGTTCTGGAAAATCCACAACAAAACGGAAACGGAGGGCTATTAGTTCTAGGAAATAT
>JAOXNR010000486.1:0-11041 GCA_028571225.1 Parsonsia alboflavescens
TACATATTAATTATTTATAATAAAAAAAAAACTATTTTTGTCCATCCTAACAACGAGGCCTAACTTCGTTACTATGTTGGAAACCTTAACATCACAATTATATATAATATCACAACGAGGCGTAATTTATTTATTTATTTCTGTTGTATTTATTAATGCCTTTTCTTTTCTTGTCAAGTTTTATGTTTTCGATTAAGACAGAAATGAGGATATGTTTTAAATTAATTTTAGATTTGCACATAAAAATGATTAATTATAATTACTGACAATATTTTTATTTTCTTAATTCTTGTTTTGTTTTAAAAAGTAAGAGGACATTGTGCTAGATTTACTTCTGCACGGATTTGCTAAGGCGCGCTCTGCAGCGCACCTTAATGCGCGCTCCAACCGTTACCGTAACGGAATTTTTGCTCCGTTTGGTTGGCTGCATGAGTACTGTAGCAAAAATTCCATTACGGTAACGGTTGGAGCGTGCATTGCGCGCCTTAGCAAAACCGTATATATACTATCCCTTTTTTGTTAGATGTCCAAAAACATACGTGTATTTTGACAGAGTGATTAGAGGGCATTTTAGAGACAAAAAAAAGTTATCATAATTTTTTGTAAAATGAAGACTGATGACTTCTATTTAGAGATAAGAGGAAGTATTTTGGATATTTACTTAACAGCCTTAACTTCTTTGGGCCTTGATTATTTCACCTGATCTTTTCTTGAAGAATTCCAAGGATGATTTCACATTTACTCAATTTGACTAGAAAGATTTTAATATACCCAAATCTGTACAACATTTCATAATTGATCCAACTCAAAAACTAACTTTTCACTCTATACCTATTTTGACTTTTTCCCTTAAAAAAAAACAAAAACTAATCTTTATTCACTTTTATCATTTAGTTACTATATTGCGCTTAACATTCAAAACATCCTAACTACCATTGCAACTGCTATAAAACCGAATTGAAAACCATACAACTACTGTATCATTGATGAAGTTTAATTGTTGAAAATTGAACTTGGAATGAACTCATTCTCCCTCTTAAAGAAAAAAACCAGTCGGCAGTTGGGTATGAGTTTGGGAGAGGAGTTGGTTTTTTTCTTGACAAGATCAAGCTCGTGCCATTCAGTTTGAGTTTGAGTTCAGTTTGTTTTTCTTTTTTGCTGTTATGATGTTTGATGGTTGTGTTTTGATTCCTAAGTGTCGCTAGGTTTTGCTGATCATTTGTTTTGTGTTGTTTGTTTGGTATAATTAAGGAAAGAAAGAAAGTTGCTTGTGTTGAATGTTTAAAGTATCAGCAGACCTTCGGGAGTAGAGAATGACCTTCGGTAGTAAAGGCCGACCTTTATGTCCAATTTTTTTTTGTGTTGTTCAATCGACCTTCCAGTTGATCATTTCGACCTTCGGATGATTATACAGACCTTCAAAGGATGAAATTAACCATCGGTATTTGTTTTTTTAAAGTTCAATAGACCATCCAAAAGGTCAATTATACCTTTGAAGGGATTATATCGACCTTCCATATGGTCATCTCGACCTTCAAATATTTTTTTTCCGGTCCTTTTTTTCTTTAAAAAACTATGTATACCCCTTTTCTCTACCTTTTTTAAAATTATTTTAATTAAGATATTTCTCCCATTTTCTTTATAGTATTGCTTGTACATTTATATATTTTTCTTTGGATTCATGCAGAAATGGCTTTAATCAGAATTATTCTTCATGATGGTTCTCTAAGTGGAAGGGCACGTCCGATAGTCATACCAAACGACATCAGTTATGAAGATTTTAGAAGAACTAAAGCATGCTGCATGAAGATTGATTTAAATCAATTCGATGTACAAATCTCATTTGCATCCAGATTATCCAATGGAAGTACTAAATTATTGGAAATTGAAGATATATACATTATCATGTATTTGATGAGGGAAACTGATCCTAAAATGGTGATCGTTAACAAAATTGAAAGATTACATCAGTGTGGTGGTGATCATGCAATGAATGATTTTGTTAATGTGTACAAACGGAATCCGGATGGGACATTCTCACCTGTAAACGATGAACTTGGACTATCTGGAAATATTCACACCGATGCTGACGATAATGATGATGAGTACGAAGAAGAATATATCCGCAGTGTTGATGATGATGTCCCTGTGAATTACGATGATGGGGTTAGACACGTAATTCCTTTTGAGCAATTTATATCATACCCTTCTACTCACTTCATAGACATGGATTGGGGTGATGAAGTAGAGGTGCATTATTCCGAAAATGAAACCATTCCACTTGTGCGTTTGATAGGGAAGGATTCAATTTTTAACAGTAAGGATGAATTGACGATAGCAGTTGGTCAATATTCACTTGAGAATCGATTTTCCTATCAAGTGGTATGTTCGGATAAGGCAAGATTTGAGACGCGATGCAGGAATAAAAAAGATTGCACCTTCATGAGATATGCACAGTGTAGAGCCAAGTGCCAGATATGGATGATTCACAGTACTTGCATTCTCACTATACAACTAGGTCAAAACGGGGATGTAAGTGCATCAACAATTGGTTGTTTGTATGCTGGTAAAATCATCGGTACAAATCACACATCCAAAAATGTGATTCAAGACATCTGGGAGAATTATAATGTGAAGTTAAGATACACCAGAGCTTGGAGATCTTTGTAGCATGCAAAGGACATCGTTTATGGAACTCTAGAGGACTCATTTAGACAGCTTCCATCATACTTCTACCTCTTTGAGCGTACAATGCCCAGCTCAGTGACTACAATAGCATTTCCGGAGAAGCATTTTGTGAGGTCATTCTGTGCACTTGGTCCTTTGATCGAGGGTTTCAAGTACATGAGATCCGTTATTATCCTAGATGCAACACACTTGAAATGTGGGCACGAGGGCAAAATTTACCTAGCTATCTGTGTGGATGGAACTGGACAAACTTTTCCCCTTGCATTTGGATTCGATAAAGAGGATGACAATGATTCATGGGAGTGGTTCTTAAGAAGACTAAGAACTGTATATGGATCATATGATGATTTGGTAACTGTCTCCGATCGACATAAAGGCATGCTACATGCAGTGAGAAAAGTTTATCCCGAGGTTCCGCATGCCTTTTGTTTTCGACATTTGAAGGAAAACTTAAAGATAAAGTACATAGGTAATCATGGTACAGTGATTTTCAAAAGTACCGCATATGCCTATGATAAGTACAAATGCGACCACCACTTTGGGGAGATTCAACATATACACCCTAGGGTTCATCAGTGGTTGGATGTTGAGGTAGGACGATCAGGTTGATCACGTGCTTACTATCTGAAGAATCGATACAACCAAATGATAAGCAATCTTGTGGAGAACTTTAATGAAGAGATCAAGAAAGCTCAGAAATTACCGATTACATCTGCTCATGAGTTTTATAGGGATATATGTCAGAGTTGATTCAATAAACGTTGAGAAGTAGCCGCTATAATGCTTGATATCATTATCAAACGTGCTGTGAATCGGATTGAGTAGGAAGCTGTGGAGGTTGACTAACAAAGGCTGCATACTACATCCATTTCAGCTGGGGAGGAGTATGTAGTCGGTAATCCCCCACGAGAAGCAAATGCTGCTGTGGATATGATTCGGAGGACTTGTGGATGTTAAAGATGGGAACTAGAAGGAATTCTGTGTAAACATGCCATTACTGTTGCCATGTATTGAAAAACCTTCGTATAATTTAAACAGATGTTTCAGACGGCTGAACCGACCTTACGGGAGGCCGAGTAGACCTTCTGTAAGATAGGTTCGACCTTCCGGACCTTTCCTATTGTTTAGAAAATAGATTTAAAATCATAATTCTAATTTGTTTTTTCTCATCTTTAATTCGTTATAGTTAAATTGGGGCTCACTACTATTATCTGTGCAGTGAAAATTCATTTGACACAGAAATATTGAGGAAGGCATATGCACCTTCTATATAACCTATTCCGTTGTCTTCAAGTTTGAATAGAATTGTAGGTTTGGAAGATGTGGTTGTCAATGCATCGTTTGCAAGAAGGGAGGTAGGAAGCCCACGAGAAGGTCGGTTCCTCTCTCCAAGTGAACAATATCGACGGAAGAAAGCTTGCACGATATGCAAAAGAAAAGGACACAATTGTCAAACTTGTCCGAACATAGCCACAGAAGCCCCACCAAATGAAGTAGATGTTCCATTATCACATGATCATGCTCAAGAAAGGCATACATCTAATCCAATATCTACCCAACAATCTCGGGTTTTTGGACAAACATTGGAGGCGATAGTTGAAGCGGGAGTGTTTGTTAATGTTATGTAGGTTTCGTCCATGAGAGTGGATTTTTTTGCAGGTGATGTTGGTGTTGAGACGATTCATGACTTGTAATCTATTTTCATATTCTTACTAGTTTGCAATATTTTCATTTATCCTATCACATGATTTTTTATTTTTCTCAACTATATTTTTTCTTCTTCTTCTGCAGCCAGGAAGGTGATAAAAAAAATTAGGATAAACAATTGGGGAGGTGAGAATTGGGTTTGGAAATGGGTAACTAGCTTTTCAAGCTTGAAAAGGTGGAAGGTCGCCATTATCTGTCAGAGATCATATTAATCATCACTTATAGATTTTTTCATATTAATATTAATTACATAATATAAATAAAATAGCTGTAATTTCATTTTCATTTTCATTTACATAATTTACACACTGTCCAATATATATATATATACATGATACAATACACGAAATCATTGGGACAGAAATCTAGATCCCGCTGCTATACTTAAACGTGATCTACGTCATCTCGTCTCCGATGTGCTGGGGTGCATCTGGAATATCGTCCAGTGATGGCATCGTCCAAACATACCTCCTCAGCAACTGCAGCATTTAATGTGCAACATAGGCTGTACAGCTAGTCGAATAAGTTTGAGTCAGGATGGCTTCAATGGCAAAAAACTCATATCCGAACTTGGTAAGTGGAGCAATAGCAACTCCCATCATCGAATAATAGCCGGCCTGTATAAGAAGGTGTGATAGCATCCTATAGATAGGCTCTATGAGCGTTATCATGCGCATCCCCACCACTTTATCCTGTGCAGGCCTTGGATCATATAGAGTGACTTTCGCCCCCTTCAGCAAGAGATTTGTAGAAGTACCCAGTGATTCTTGTGGAAACATGGCTTCAAGATCTACAAATACATCGAAAATATTAAATTATTTAATATAAAATGTAACTTAAAATAAAAACTTAAATGGTGACTATGTTTATTACCCCATCGACCTACCACCAGGCGATTTCACCATCATCTCCGACTCCCTTCACCCAGCCGATGGAACAATCTTTGAACTTGTGCGTCTCAGGCTTCCCTCTAGCAAAGGTAGCAACGAAAGTGGAATGGAGCATGCAAATTGGAATAGTTATTTTTAATCGTTTTTTAATTGAGTAGAAAAATTGATAAAAATTAATTTTATATTTACGTAGAGATAAGGTTGGGCAATGGCAAACTTCTCTGCCATGGGGAAGGCCTCCGGATGCACAATAGCTGCCAGTTGGAGCCCTCTGATGAATTAATCGAAATGAGGGTCCTCCATCTCCTGTGTGCAATCTCGAACGATCTTCAAAAAGTTCCTATCAAAGGTGAGGATTCCCCTTATTAAGTGGCTGCCACATCAAAATCACAATTGTTAGAAAATATAAATAATAATTCTAACATAGTAAAAAAGATACAATAACTTAATTATGAAGAGAAGGCTATAATATACTAACATAATTAATGTAAATACCTCTCCGATTCCCTCAAAGAGTAGAAAGTATCCAAGCAGCTTCGGAGTCCGGGAACGTCCACTAGAAATATCACGGACCCCCCTTTGGCACCCCTAACGGATTTGCCTCTCCCTTTTTCTTCTTTTTGGACTTCTTCTTTGGAGGCCTAAAATGTATATGGTGAGAGAGGTCCGTGAAAGATGACATGAAGCTTGCAGTCTGAACCTTGGTTTAACCATCACGTCCTCCCTCGTGAGATAATTTTATTTCAAATGATTAGAACGTAAAAAAATTAAATTAGAGACACTTGAACCAGACATATAAATATGAAGTAAAAAAAATACTAAGAAACTTAGTTAATCATGTCGTGTCTCACCTAAACAACAGGGTCGGATACAATAGTATTAGGCCTAGTGGGTGAAGCCTCCCTCTCACTGACATCCCCTTTTGCCTGCTATTTACAATAAATTAACTAACTACGAAAATCGGTTCATATATGAAATATTAAAAAACAAAAAGATGTTTAAACTAACCTGGTCGGTAGTCCAGAGCTTGACTGGAGCAGGTGTATCTGTCACCTTCTTCTCACTGGCATCCCCATCCGCCTGCTATTTAAAATAAATTAACTAATTATGAAAATCGGTTCACACATAAAATATTAAAAGCCAGAGAGATGTTTAAATTAACCTGATTGGTAGTTCGGACCTCAACTAGAGTAAGTGGATCTACCACCTCCCTCTCACAAACATCTTCCTTTTGCTGTTCGGTACAAAAAATAAATCATGAACGGGGCGTTTTCAGTTTTACCCAAATTGATGGCCAGATAAGGATGAATGGACCGGAGAGATACAAGATATACCTTTTCAAGTATATTATCAAAGATATTCGGAAGAAACTTCTTCTGTAAATCTGTGGGATTTAACATAATACGTGTGTCTCTCAAACTAGAAAGACTGTCATGAAGTATGTTTCCTTTGTGCATGTGCACATATGGATCCATCATTGCTCTGAGTTCCTCTTTTACATCATTAGTATTCTTACCAATCATGTGATTATAGCTTAACTATTGCTTTTATTCTGACATTCATGAAGGTGCTTCCAACTTATCAATATAGTTTCAACCAACTTAAATTTTTTTTGTTGAAATGAGGAAAATAGTCACCTTATTAGCTTAAGTATTGTCGAATGTGCATTAATTACAGTAACTTCTCACCCAAAATCCATCGAACTCATTTATCAAATTCTTAATCCAACCCTCCCACGAAAGATTACATTTGATTTGAAAAATGAGTTCTATGGATTCTAGGGGAGAAGTTACTGAAATCAACGAACACTCGATAATACTTGAGCTAATAAGGTTACTAATTTCCTCATTTCAACAAAAAGAATTTAAGTTGGTTGAAGCTATATTGATATGTTAAGAGAAAAGCAATAGTCAAGCTATAATCACATGATTGATAAGAATACTAATAATGCAGTAGCGAAACTCAGAATAATGAAGGATCTATTTGTGCATGTGCACAAAGGAAACATACTCCATGACAGTTTTCCTGATTTGAGAGACACTTATTATGTTAAATCTCACAGATTTGCAAAAGAAGCTTTTTCCGAATATCCCCGATAATATACTTGAAAAGGTATATCTTGTATCTCTCCTGTCCATTCACCCTTATCTGGCCGTCAGTGGCCTCTCAAAGTTTCTGTGAGGAAGAAGGTAAAGAGTTGGGTCTTGAAATGGGAAAATGAACCGTTTGTGCCATTGTTCCGATTTGGGTAAGGAGGCACGAAGGATAAGGGAGTAATTTCCCATTTGTGGGGTAATTTTTATTATACAAAAATGTTAAAAAGTCAATTTGGGTATAAAGTGAAATTGGGGTGATCCAAATGGGTAGAAATGAAATGTTTTCAAAAATTGGGTAAAATTAGAATACCCATTTCAACTTGGGTATATTTGGAAATTTCTTCGAATGTTTTCATAAATAACATAACTAATAACTTAATTTACGTAAATAATATCTATTAAAATATAGAACAATTATAAATGTGAACTAACCTGGGGGGTAGAGTCGACCCCAAACGCGATAGGTTGATCTGCATCCTACCCTTCACATGTCATCTGCTCCTGCTAGTTTCAAAGAAAATAAATACAATTAGAATACAATCAATAGCTAACTAATTCAGATTGGGGAGCATGTATTAACCTGATGTGAATGAGGAGATGTCTGGCCACAATGCCTCAGGCTCTGTTGACGCTCTAACTCATCTAGTCACTGTAGGATAGTCGTGTGCCGAGCCAAGGCCAGCTGCTTCTGCTACTCCAACTGAGGAATTACCCACATATGCTGCTCCACAAAGTTGGCATCGACATGTGTGACAAAGCGAGCATAGACCTAGTCCTCAAACTCTGCCATTAAAGTCTTGAGCTGGGTCATCATACAGTCGCCAGTAGGAGCAGAACGACAGGGCCTCTCAATGCTTTCAGTACTTACTATAATTTTAAACATAAATTATAATAAATATACATATTGAATTGAAAGATTGATTTTAACAAACATGAAGAGATACATACCTGGTAGCTGTCTTCCTTCACCCCATGACCCTTTGATCTCACAGGGGATGGATGTCGCTCCTCGGAATGCTCCTTTTTGTCTCCGAGGATCTCGACATTCCTAACTCTCGGAGCAAGTGACTAAAAATAAAACAAATATAAAACATTAGACATAATAAATCATCTATATTTAATATACAATTTACTAATTAAGCTATCGTTAGACCAACCTCTATAATCACAAAGGGGGTGGCCACTGTCGGACGACCTCCCAGAATGAGTTGGGTTTCGAAGCCCAACAACAAACAAATGGAATATACAAGAGGTCATCAAAATCAGTCCAATAAGGCATCTGCCACTCCTGCTCATCTGGTGCAATGTATGGTGATGAAGTAGATGCCTGTGTACGTCGTAATTTAGTTTAATGAACATTTGATTTTTAAAAAGTAAAAGATAAAAAAAAAAAAGACAAGTGGAAAGGTTGATTGCTTAACCTATCTAATAGTTCATGCCAATATACTTTGGAAGTGGACCGAATCGGCCTTCGGAGAAGAAGGCACCTCGGGTGTTGTGTAGCGTCAGGTCTAGAAGCTTAGGGATAAGAATCAACATATAAATACAGGCAGACGGATTGGAAGTAGGTGTACATCCACCACTGAATTGAAAGAAAAAATATCAGTAAAGGACCCAAAAGGTGAATATAAATTGTAAGAATTCCCAAAAATGGTAGAGTTGAAGTCATATCAGTAACACCCAAGCATTGCCGTATAAATGCCTCTTCGTCAACAGAGACTCGTCACCAATGACATGCTAGAGGCAATGCAGTGTCATGCTCCAACCCATGGTACCCCAGGGAAATACCTCTATCGTTTGCAAATCTTCGAGGATGGACCACACGTAATACAGAATGATTACGGAAGACTCATGTGTCAACATCCAGTATCCGATGATGATTGCATAAGCAAGCTTAAGGACATCATCCTGCTCCAGAGATCCAACATCCATCCCTCTAAACATGTCAAGGGTGTATGTCGAGGTCAGTAGATCGTGCCCCAATAACCTATCATGTGCGGAGTTGCTTGACAACCCTCGCCCTATAATCCCTTCATCCATCGGGCCAAATCGAAGTTCGATGATTAGGGCATACTTCTGAGGCCCTAATTGATGTATTCTACCTCCGATGTGGAACCACATCTTATCGGCTCGAGCATCATGGAAGTGAACCTCTCGTCTAAGCACATGAAATGCAGTACAAGGGTAAAAACGCTCGGAGTATCGGGATAGCTCCAGCATGTGCCCGAATGGATCCCTCCTAAATCGCTCCTTTACCCCGCGGAGCCTGACCAAGTCAATTACCTCTACTATCCACGAATACTTGTAGTGACAACTCATAGTCTTATCGAGAGGAATAACAGACTATGTCAGTAAGACCATCTCCCTCTACCAGGGTCCATATATTTGCAAATAAATAAAAATAAAATAAAATAATTTGTTAAATTGTTGTTAAATTAAACTAAGTACAATAAATAAAATAAGCTCAAAACAATTTGTTATCTCATGGAAAAGGATTATTTAAATCCTATATATAATATTTCACAGAAAAATTTATAATAATTTATTATTTAAAACTATTATGTAAAACTTTACCTCGAGTATTTTAATTTTAAAACATATTATTGTTATAATTTATTATTATTATTTTTAATAGATAGACATTGGTGGAGTCATTATAATATTATTATTTTACTTTCTTAATATAAAGTACAATGTATTTTGATTTATAAAAAAAATAAAAAAAAATAAGTTAGGATAATCATTGTAAAATATTAAGTATTAAAGTACTTGAATAATTAAATTCAATTATACACTGACCGTGTAAACTACATTGTATAATAATAATAAATCATTGTAAAGTACAGTGATAGTTTAAAAATAATAATTTTTATTTAAGTTACAATTTATTTCATTTAGAATTTAATAATGATAATAATAATTTATATTTAACTTAAATAATAATAACATCTTTTATTTAATTTAAAATATAATAAAATTAATTTTTATTTAATTTCAAATTTATTAATATAAATTTTTATTTTAAATTTTAAATTTTATAATAATAATGGACCGACCTTCCCTAGATGATCCCGACCTTCTATAGATTATCTCGACCTTCAGTGATATTTAAAATTTTATGATAATAATAATAATGAAATAATAATGGGCCGACCTTCCATGAATTATCCCGACCTTCTATAGATTATTCCGACTTTCAGTTATATTTAAAATTTTATAATAATAATGGGTCGACCTTCCATAAATTATCTCGACCTTCCATAAATTATCTCGACCTTCCATAGATTATCCCGACCTTTAGTGATATTTAAAATTTTATAATAATAATAATAATGAAATAATAATGGACCGACCTTTTATAGATTATCTTTTTTTTTTTTTTGGGGATTATCCCGACCTTCTACAATTTCAACCCAAAAAGTCTATTTCCAACCATCCCTAATCATTTATCCCACAAATATGCCTCCAAATAGGCTTAACATTCCCCAATTATCAACATTTTTTTTTTAAAAAAAAGAAGTACAAACCGAAGCATATGACATTTAAAATTTCCAGTTTAAAAGCAAAAAACAAAAAGATGACAGAAATGACTCAAAGGGAAACAATCGCAGCACAACCATTTGCATAATTATGGAGGGGAACAATCACTGCACAACCATG
>JAOXNR010000487.1:0-11038 GCA_028571225.1 Parsonsia alboflavescens
TTTTAAAATCAACAAATCTACTCAAAAGATACTTCATTATTAAATATTAATAAAAAGATTTTATATATATATATATATATATATATATATTTATATAAAATCTTATAATCTTCAACCTTAGCCAAACTAAAAATTATCATTTTTAAATTCCTATAAGATAGAACTTATGACTATTAATTATAAAAACCTATTAATATCATATCTATAAATTTAACTTCAATATTATTGTATTATGAAATTATTATATCATTTATTATTGACAAGAAAATCTATAAGAATATAATTTTTATTTTTTAATAATATTATTGGTTGAATTACAGTACAATTGCGATTCAATTACAATTGGACCATTAAATCGTGAACCAGCAAATTTTTTGATTCGATGTCCGACCCGATTCCGATTCGTGGTCCAATCCGAACCTTTTTAAATTTCTATTCTTTTGATGTTCTTAGTCTTCTAGATGACAAATTCGATTGTGATTGGTCCTTTTAGTTACTTTAGTCTGTGTCCTCACATATGGGCTTTGCAACCCATATCAAGCCAAGTGAGGGGGGAGGGGCGGGGGGGGGACGGGGAAATTAGAAGCATCATTATGAGTCCCAAGAGGTCCATGTGTGGCAGATCATATTAGAATTTTCCCAAAATCTCTGGGGTAGTCTCATTCCCAGTAAAAAAATTGTTGGGTTTATAGTCGATTTGATCTCACAAGTTTGGGTTGCTCGGTCCTTGGTTTTTTTCCATTAATAACCATTCCTCACGTTTCTACGGATGGTCGAAATGGTCCCAACCATCGATTTCCAGTCACTTACACAGAGAAGCCGGTCACTTGCATTGCACGTGAGCAGTATAATCATCATTCCAATCATGAAGCAACGTCATTTTTCTTTGAAATTAGGTTTTAAAATATATATATTTATAGCCATGAAGGAATTATCTTGGAGATTGGAGACACGGGAACAACCCGGATCAGTCAATGCAAACGGGCAAGACCCAGACAAAAATTAATCCAAATGGGCTCAAGACCTTAACCTTCAATACCTGAAAGTCAGACTCACGAAGTTAACAAGGATAGGTGAGCAACGGCCTGCTACCACTAACCTCCAAGGTCACCGACCGCTTGAATGAGCACGAGAGAGGTGCCACCAAACCTCGGCCCACGACCTAGTAACTCTCAACTCGTCTCATACATCTTCCATACCACGACTAGATGTGCTCGACTCCTAACAACTCCCATGAGCCAACTCCCAAAAGAGATAGTTGCGACCCTCGATGTCCACAAGCAGGTTGCAAAGTTGATCCAGAGGTCGGTTAGTGAGCTCGCAGCTCTCGACAGAGGCGAGAATGGCAAGATATCTCAACCTCGGAAAACTTTATGATTCCATGAGCAGTTGGCAGGATTCCACGATCCCACAACCATCTTAATTGCCTACTGTCACTTAATAGCAGAGCCCAAATTGGGAAGGTAACTAATCTCTCTTTTATATAATCAAACCCAAAACACAATCCACGAACTAGATACAACACAATGCACAAGAGACAATCTCTCTGAAAACAAATTACACCTGATTACTCTCGGAATACTGACTCAAGCATCGGAGCTCTTCCCCAAGCAGAGCCCACCTTCGGTGACTAATCTCTACTATCTTTTCAGGTTACAGTCGATTGACTTCATCACGGTTTTGGGGTGACTAGATGTTCAACTTTGAGCCCCATCACTTGGAGTTATCCCAAGAACCCTTATTCTAGGATCTAAGGAATCCCTTATTGCAGAATGGGTTCAAGGAGAGAGTTGCCAAAAGGGGAATAATGTGGAAGAATTGGGCACCCCAATTGACGATTTTGAGGTACAAATCCATTATAGGTTTCTTGAGTCACTGTGGTTGGAGTTCTTGCATTGAAGGGCTGGCACTTGGGCCGCCCTTGATTATGCTAGCTCTCTTGGTGGATCAGGCATTGAATGCGAGGGTGCTAGAAGGCAGTGGGGTGGGGGTAGAGAGAGGAGGAGTGAAATGGATGGGTCGCATTCTAGAAACTCTGTGGCTTACAAGACGAGGAAGGTAAAGGATGAAAATGATATTGAGGGAAAGAAAATAAGGGAAAAAGCCAAAAGAATGGCTTCTTTTATTTTTTTTTTTTTTTTTTTTTTGTAAACCCAACTTCAAAGAAAAACGGTATAATTTCATGGTGGAATAACGAATTTACCCCTCACATACAGTGCACATGATCGGTTCCGCCGTGTGAGTGGCTGGAAATTGGTGATTGATACCATTTATGGCTAAAAAAAGACTTAAAAGACGAAACTGATTTTTGGCCCAAACTTGTAGGATTAAATCGGCTAAAAACCTAAAATTATCCTATATAAGGATCTCAATTTCTTTTGTGCTCGTCACGAAGAAAGACAAAGAATTGGAAGGCTAAAATCGTATTGTGGGCACTTCAAAATCCTTTCTTTCATAGCCTTCTGCAGGAGATCCAGCTAGCTCCATAACTAGGAAAGGATTGGTCAGTTACGGAAACTAAAGAAGCTATCAGTTACAGGGTTCTAATGTTCACATGGTTAGCTCATGGTCATATTTCCCTACAATGAACTAGCCAAGAAGCTCAAAATGAAAAACTTTCAAATATTCTTCTGTTCTACAGCTATCTGTTCCACAAATATTCTTCTAATCATGATTTTTCAGGCGAATTTGTAGAACTTCATCTCCCATGTATCACTGAGCTTCATCCCAACTACCATACTATCGAAGGCTTACCACCCAATTTAGCATCCAACCAGATGGATGCTTTCCAAATGTCCAAGACTAGCTTTTCCGACATTTTCACCAAGTTGAAACCTAACCTGCTAATATATGATATTTTCCCAACATGTGCTCCTGAAATTGCTTCATTTCATAAAGTTCCCTGTGTTTCTTTCCTTACCTTTGGTACAACAACAACGTCCCACTTCTATCATATATTGAGGTATGGCTGGACTGCAAGCAGTCTAAGTAATTACCCTTATCCAGAAATCTTTAACAGGGACTATGAGGAGGAAAAATTTGTGAATCTGTTGTACTTGTTTTCCCATTTATCTTTTGACTTTCCTGATCTATCCCAAGAAATTGTTCTGATCAAAAGCTGCAAATAAATTCAGGGAATATATCTTGATTATCTTTCTTTCTTACGTGGGAAGAAAATGGTGCCTTTGGGCCCATTAGTTCAAGAACCTCAGCCTATCCTGGATGATCATTTGCATATATTCAGCTGGCTAGACAAGAAGGATTCATCTATTGTGGTGCTGGCAGTGAACACTTCTCATCCAATGGGGAGATCGAAGAGATAGCACATGGATTGGAGCTCAGCAGAGGCTAACTTCATATGGGTTATGAGGTTTCTGGAAGGAAACATGACCACAACTGTTCAAAACTCAGTCCCAGAAGGATTTCTTGAGAGGATCAAAGACAAAGGCATAGTTGTGGAGGGATGGGCACCACAAGCTAAAGTCCTACTGATGGGGCTTAAAGTTGAACATCGGGTCACCCCAAAACCATGATAAAGTCAATCGATAGCACCCTGAGAAGAAAGAGATTAGTCACTGGAGATGGGCTGTGCCGAGGAAGAGCTCCGATGCTTAAGTCTCCGAGAGTAATCAGGAGTAATTAGTTATCAGAGAGACTGTTCTCTTGTGTGTTGTGTTCTATCTTGTCCATACACTGTGTGTCATTTGATTATTTAAAAGGAAGATTAGTTACCTTATCGATTTGGGTTCTGCTATTACGTGATAGTATACAATTATGATAGTTGTGGGATCGTGGAATCCCACCAATTGCTCCTGGAATCATGGAGTTTACGTAGGTTGAGATATCTTGCCATTTACGTCTCTGTCGAGAGCTGCGAGCTTGCTAACCGAGCTTTGGACCAACTTCGCAACTTGTCCGTAGACATTGAGGGCCTTGGCTTTCTCTTCTGGGAGGTCACACCTAGTGGTAGTAGGCTCATAGGAGTGGTTAGGAGTCTTGAACATCTAGTCATAGCATGGAAGATATATGAGACGAGTTGGGAGTTACTAGGTCATGGGCCGAGGTCTAGTGGTACCTCTCTCGAGCTCATTTACGAGGTTGGTGGTCGCGGGTTGCTACCCACCTATCCTTGTTGACTTCTCAAGTTTGACTTTCAGGTATTGAGGGTTGGGGTCTCGAGCCCATTTGTGCTGACTTCTATCCGAGTCGTACCCGTTTCTCCCATCATTAACCCCTTTAGGCCCAGTGAGCTCAGAGGTCGTGGTGCCTAAATTACAATCTTCAAGTTTTAGTCGCTAATGGGTTTGCCGATTTCTTGTAACGGCTAGTAGAGAGTTGCAAGCTGACACTCAATTTTTGGCCTTAAGCAGAGCTGCACACCCTTGGGCGCGGCTTGAAAGACATATGAGTTTAATTGGGACTTATTAGGTCGTATTTCATGGTCCAGTGAGATCTCTTTCATGCTCATGTGGTAGGTTCGGGACCTAGGTGGTCAGTGGTAGGAGGTCCCTACCCACATGTTCCTCGGGACTCGCAAGCTTGACCTTCAGGTATCAGAAATTACCATCTTTTAAGTTGCGAGTTTGACCTTCAAGGGTTAGAAATCACCATCTCCTGGTCGGGGGCCTGACCTTCAAGCATTAGAAATTGCCATCTTTAGGTCGTGGGGCCTGACTTTCAGGTATTAAGAACTACCATCTCTAAGTCAGGGGTCTGACTTTCAGGTATTCAGAACTACCATCTCTAAGTTGCAACCCTTGAAAGGTCGCAAGCTTGACCTTCAAGTTTTAAAGATTACCATCTTTAGGTCGTGGCCTTTGAGAAGTCATGCCGCTTCATTCTGTAATAGCTATTTTCTGGAAGGAGACTAATTATTCCATACAAATTTGGAATCCTTAGAAATTTTTAGGATTTACCTAACCTTCTCATGGCTTTTCTTTTCTTCTTCTACATCAAGCACCTAATTTACTCAGGACAACTTCTCTTCTCACCCTCTAGGATTTTACCGAGTGAGTTTTCTTCTTTTTTTCTTTGAAAAATTTTCATCATTTTTTAGTTTTCAGTAAAAACCTGAGATGTCGACGGCAACGTCTTCTGCGTCTTACACCCCTTCCCTTCCTTTAGGAGAAGCAGCTCCTTCCCCTTCTTTCATTGATTTAGAGAATGGAGTTTTATATTCACACTCAATTTCTATTAGGGTTCCTCTTGTTAGGAGCGAAACCCTTGATATTTCTGAAACAGAAGCTTATTCTTTGCCTTTTGTTCTTGGCCCTTTTGAGATTTTTAATATCAATGGAGAGTTGGCACTGGGAAAAAACACAACAGTCACCACCACGGAGGATGAGCTCCCCTATAGTAGGCACGAGGGACACATAGTCCTTTATCTTTCTAACCTCAAGAGAGGCATCCTCCTTCCTTTCCTCCATCCATTATTCTTGGACATTGCCCACTTTTGGGGTTTTCCCTTGCCTCAACTTGTCCTAAATTCTCTTTGAATGGTGGTCTCCTTGATAGCGACCTACCATCTTTACAGAGTTCCAGTTTCTCTGGAACTCTTTAGGTGCTTTTACAAGCATGGCATTTCTTCAGCCTCCCAATCTTCCAAGGGGTATCTTCAATTTAACCTCAGGTATAAGTTAACGGGTCCTTTCCAGTCCTCGGTGGGGCCATGAAAGGACCTTTTCTTCTTTGTTGGCCTTTTTTGCTATGCAGCCCGGTTTGAGCCCTACCCGAACTGGAACCTGAACCGATCATTTTTTAACATGCTTCCTGACCTAACGCTTGACTAGGCCGAGCATAGGGATTTTTTAATTGACCTAGCCAAATCTGATCAAGTCAAGGTGAGGTGTACTGCCCCAGTCTAGCCTCAAACCTTCCTTCACCATGTTGGGTTTAGGAGCCCAGTGGAGCTCGACCTCCCTTTAGTCAGGGGAGCTTTGGGGATATCCCCCTCTGGTATTGAGCCTTTTTTGAATTTAGCTAATTTTTGCCTTTATCTACTTGTGTTTTGCATTGACAATTCTTCTTTTTATCTTTCTGGATAGATTTGAGGGCCACAACTTGGATCTTTGATGATTTTGAACCTCCTTAGGTTCCTACTAGCAGTGCTCGGGGAGCCATCAGAGCTTCTTCTGCTGCATCCCCAACCGCCAACATTGATGTTCCTTGGGGTAGAGGGAGACAGGTAATGGTTGAGAGGACCAGGGGTGCCTCTAAACAGAGTTCAGGGACTACTGCGATGAAGGCCTCTGATAGGCTTATCAAGGTTCCCTCCACATCTTCTCCCTAGCAAGTCGGAAGGGTTCCTCTGAGCTTAGCTGCTAAGGGGAAAGCTCCTATGGCCTTGGAGTGCCGGCATTTATGGGCTGTGCCACTAAGGAGGTTGCAGATGTTTTCAAGAGGTTGGGAGCTGCTGCCCTGGCCACTTGCTCCACTGAGGAGGTCTTGAGATGGGTTCCTGACCTAGCCCTAGAGTCTCAAACTCTTTGCTCTAATGGCCTCACTCTCAATACTTTCTGAAGGAGTGCACTAATTCAGTTGATTGGGAGATTTGCCGACAACTGGCAGACGAGGAGATTGAGAGATTTGGCTCCTCCCTTTACAATGCGGTGAGTTTCTGTGACCTTCTTCAAATTTGCAATTCGACCTGTCTCATTTTGATTTTGGAAATGACCTCTTTTTCTCTCCTTTGTAGGGTCATATCATCTTTCGGGAGTGCTTCAAGAGGCAGACCGAAAGGGCAAGAGAGGATAGGGAGTTTGCCTCTCTTATTTTTTATCTCCACGACGCCAAGGCTAGTCTAGAAAAAGAGAATGCTAAGTTGGTGGCTTCTGCTGGGAAATCATTCAGACTCCTCTCCAAGTGCAAAAAAGATTTTGATGAAGCTAGTGCCAACTGCAAAGCTATGTCTTAGGTGCTGGATGCAGCACACAAGTGGATTTCAAAGCTGACTGACTCCGACATCCTGCAACAGGAATGTGTCCAAGAGCTTCAGACCAAGCTGGAGGATTTCTAGGACCTTTGTGATGAGGATGGAAACCTCTCTATGAAGAGGCTCGAAGAGATTCCTACCTTCCAGAAGTATGTGAGGAAGTTTGTAAAGCCTTAGATGATAGGGTTGCATGTTGAGGTGATTGATGACCTCAAGAAAACCCACAATGAGATGAAAACCAGCTCTGCATTTGACGCCGCACTCTATCATCCAGAGTTGTTCATTCCTCCTTCTTAGTGTCAAGAGAATGTAAATCAAACTTCTTCTGAGGAGGCTGCAGTTGCTGAGGTTCTGATCCAAGTTGGTCAAACTGATGAGGACACTACGAGGAAAGGAGAGGAGCTTGCGGAGGCAGCTCCAAAGGTCACGCCTGCAGAAAGGGAGGTCCTGGATGTCCCTTCTCAGTCTATGATATCCTTTGAAGGTATACCCTTGATTTGCAGTGCAGATTCACTTCCAAAAATTTATACTCGCCATATGCGTACCTATTTTTGGAATAATTACATGACATTTTCTAAGACACTTGTCCACTCCTGATGTAGCCTTTGTATATGACCACATTTCCTTCGGTTTTGCAAGTCCTTTTAGTGCTGCTGGGGCAGAAAGCATGACTAATGGGGGGTCCCTCCAGGCAGCTTTGGCCCAATCAAATCCCAGGGGACTAGGATGATGAAGATGATGTTCCAATAATTCAGAGGCAGCAAAGAGGCAAACCCAGTGGTGCTCCATAATAGAATTAGGGCCTTGAATACTCAATCCTTTGTGGTCACTGAACATTTTTATTTCTACACCTGAATATTTTCAGAGGTATGTTTGTAGCCTCTGCTTTTTATTACAGCTTTGTTTCTTTTGCTAAGTATTCTGCTTTCTGCACTTCTTTGCTCTTGGCCCTTTGATTTTAAGGCAAATTGAACTTGAGGCAAAATATCACAGAATGAAGACCTAACAAGCTTTTTTAAAAGGAATAACTTATCTTTTATTCATGTCTTGCTAGAGTAGTTGCACTCACCATGATGCTCGGCGAGGTCTTTTTAATCGGCTTCCCAAGGTTTGTAATGTCTTAGTCAACTTTAGGCATAGAATTTCTTTAGATGGTAGATGTTCCAAGGTCTCAAGAGTAGTCTTCCTTTGAGATCAGTGAACTTATAGCTCCCTCCTTTATGGACTTCTTGGACTATGAAAGGTCCTTCCCAGCTTTCTTGCAGCTTGGTCAGTTAACCTTGTTTGCCAACATCTGATCTTTTGAGAACCATTTCTTCAACTATAAAATGTCTTGTTTTCATTCTTTTGTTGAAAAAATTTGTCACTTACCTTTTGTAGGCTTTGTCTGCTTCCATTAATTTGTTTCTGACCTCTTCGAGAAGGTTGAGGTCCGTCTTTCTCTCCAACTCATTTAAGATTGAATTATATTCAGTCAGTCTTAAAGATTTCATGCCAACAATGACCAGAGTCACTGCCACTGCGCTAAAGCACAAGTTGAATGGCGTTTCTCCAGTAGTTTTTCTAGATGTTGTTCTGTATGCCCATAGAATGCTTGGAATCTCATCTGGCCAAGCAGTTTTGCGACCTTCTCTCTCGAGCTCGGTGAGTCTTTTCTTGAGTCCCTCCAGAATGGTTCTGTTCGTGACTTCGGCTAGCCCATTGGCTTGAGGATGAGTTACAAAGTTCAATCTGGTTCAAGGTTCAAATTTTTGCAGAATGTTTTGAACGGGTAGCCAATGAACTATTTTCCATTGTCTGATATTATAGCTCGGGAGATCCTGAATTTGCACACAATGTTTCTCCAGACAAAGGATTGGACTTTTGGTGATGAGATGGTTGCCATTGGTTTTGCTTCAACCCGTTTGGTGAAGTAATCCACGGCAACAATCAGGAACAAAACACCCCCCAACTCCTTTTTTGAAGGGTCCTAGTATGTCAATGCCCTAGATATCAAATGGTACTGATGTATTGATGGATTGATACCTTGTTGGCGGACCTCAAAAAAAAAAAAAAACTAGGCTTGAAGGTCGAACTCTACTACCGAAGGTCGGATATACCTCTCAAAGGTCAGCTAGACCTCCCAAAGGTCGGTCGATACTTCAAACACTCAACATATGCAACTTTCTTTCTTTCCGTCATTATACCAGACAAATAACACAAAACAGATGACCAGCAAGACATAGCAACACTTTGGAATCAAAACACAACCATCAAACACCATAACAAAAAAAGAAAAGCAAACTGAACTCAAACTCAAACTCAAATCGAACGATGCGAGCTTGATCTTGTGAAGAAAAAAAACAACTCTTCTCCCAAATTCAGACCTAACTTCCGACTATTTTTTTCGTTCAACGGGGAGAATAGGTTCGTTTCAAGTTTAACTTTCAATTAGCAAACTTCATCAATGATACAATAGTTGGGATCTTCAATTCAGTTTTACAGCAGTTGCAGTGGTAGTTGGAGTGTTTTGGATATTGAGGGCAATATAGTAACTACATGATAAAAGTGAATAAATGTTAGTTTTATTTTTTTCTTTTAAAAGAAAAAGTCAAAATGGGTATAGAGTGACAGCTTTGTTTTAGAGTTAGATAAACTAAGAAATATTGTACAGATTTAAGTAATATTGAAATCTTTCTAGTCAAATAGGGTAAATGTGAAAACGACCCTCATTTTTGTGACCGTTCTAAAATCTTTTGCCCCACAAAGAAAAAGATTTTAAATAATTTGTTTTTTTAAAAGCATAGACGAATAATAATAATAAAGTGTACTTGAAATGCATATAATAATTATAAACTTTTACACGTATGTTCACGTGTATTGCTCATATGTGCATCTTTTGATTGTCCTTTCATTTCTCCTTTTTTGGTAATTAGTATACTTATTACTTTTGTGTTCACAAATAATCGTATATTAATTTTCTGAATTTTAATTCTCTATTAAAGTTTTATAAGATATTATGCTAAATTAAGGTTCCCAATATTAATGTTGAACCGATCAATTTAAAAAAAAAAAACGAATGGGAATTAAATTTGTTGAAATTTCAACAAAATAAATGAATAAATAAATAAATATACTTTAATAATAAATCATTCTTCAATTACATTATAAATTTACTCATTTAGTTATTTTAAAATCAACATATGTACTCAAAAAATTCTTCATTATTAAAAAAAAAATCTTATAACCTTCAAGCTTTAGCCGGACTAAAAATTATCATTTTTAAATTCCTAAAAGATAGAACTTATGATTATTAATTGTAAAAAACTATTAATATCATATGTGTTAATTTAACTTCAATATTATTGCATTATGAAATTACTATAAATTTAACTTCAATATTATTGTATTATGAAATGACTATATCTTATATTATTGACAACAAAAAAAATATTGATAAGAATATTATTTTTTTATATAATATTATCGATTTAATTACAGTTCAATAGCGATTCAATTACGATAGGTCTATTAAATCGTGAACCAGTAAATTTTCGATTTGATGTCCAATCCAATTTTTAAAACATTGCTGGTAAGCTCAAAATTACTATTCTTATGATGTTCTTAGTCTTCTAGATGACAAATTCGATTGTGATTGGTCCTTTTAGTTACTTTAAAAAAAAATTCTAATATGAACTTAGTGTCCTCACACATGGGCTTTACAGTAAATAAAAAAATAAATAAATAAATAACTAACTAGAAGTATCAACATTTATGTGTCCCAAGAGGTCCATGTGTGGTAGATCATATTAGAATTTTCCCAAAATCTCTGGGGTAGTCTCATTCCCAATAACATGTTTTCAATGATCATATAGAAATTGTTCGGTTTTTGATCGATTTGATCCCATGAGTTTGGATAAAAAACTGTTCAGTCATAAATTTTTTTCCAGCAATAACCATACCTCACGTTTTTACGCGTAGCCAAAATGGTCTTAACCAAGAATTTTCGGCCACTCACACACAAAAGCCAGTCACGTCCACTGCACGTAAAGGATAAAATCATCATTCCAATCATGAAGCGACGTCATTTTTTTTTTAAGTTGAGTTTTATATTTATATATATATATA
>JAOXNR010000489.1:0-41781 GCA_028571225.1 Parsonsia alboflavescens
TTTTCATTTTCATAAATTTACTAATTTATCCTCTTTATTACTGTTATTGGTGGTGAGAATTGATGTAAATCATTGAACGCGCAATTGAGCCCCAAAAGGATATTGATGACGTACTCGTATTTTCAAAGAAATAAATAATATACAAATTTGTTAATGAGATTTTATATTAAAATTTTATTTATATTTAAAAATAAAATATTTAATTTCAGATCAATTAAAAAAGAAATATGAAATAAATAAAGGGTTATTTATAGGAGGAGCTTCAACGATACACTCTTACGGGTAATGACATGAGTTTACTCGTTAAGAAATAAATAAACACAAGTTCGAACTTTCTGTCCCACCTAAATATGCTGCTTTATTTTCTAAAGAAAATAAATGAAAAACTAAATAAAAACAGAACTAAAAATGCGGATGAAAGAGAGAATTCGTTTGCCGTGTAGCCTGTCGTGGGAGATTATGAGCGGCGAAGTGAAATAGCAGTAGGAAAGTCTCGAGGGGAGAGAAGAAGAATTATGATGATTGAATGTTCAAAGTTCCAAAGAGGGGAGAGAGAGTAGGGCCCATTTTCATTATTATTGTGGTCACAACAGATCCGAGAACTGCGTTGATGGGTCTCGCGTACCTTCGGGGTTTTCACATTTCTTCTCTTCATCGTCTTCAGCCTGGCGTGCTTCCCACGCTCCTTCCTTCTTCTACTTGATTCTTTCTTCTACAGTAACAGTAACAGGACTCTGCAACAAAAGTTACTCCTGCCTACTCAGATCAGAGAAGATATTACTGTATGAATCTATCATTGTAATTAATACAAAAATAAAAAGGAAAAATGACTTTGGGAATAGTAGAAAATGTAGTATTTAACTTGGGTTTTTTTAAACTACCGCTACTTTTTAAATGTCTGGAAATAGCAAAATATCAGTGGAGTTTGGGATCCAAAAGAAAGCCTGAAATGAATGACGAAGAAAGTAATCCGAGTTGACAAATGATAACGGCTGATTACGACTGTTCATAGACCGAATCGCAATCGCTGCTGGACACCGCCAGCTGCTTAATTATCAGTATTCTTCAGTAGTGTGTGAAATCCAATCTGGAAAAATTCTATTGCGTCCCCTTCCATTGGATCACGCGACATATATTGAATCACATTATAAGTTTTTTTCATCCAGTACCATCGTAAAAAAAAAAAAAATTAAAGGCAAAATAGCCAATTCCATCTGTGATCATCGTATTTTAAGCCAATTAAGTCCTTTATATTTTTTATCTTTTCACATCCTCAAACTTTTTTATGTGCCTGTCAATTACGTAATTTTAAAACCTAAATGAGTTATTCAAGTAAGTTAATGATGAACTTCTTATTTTTTTGTCAATCAATTAAAAACAAGAATGAAACATCATTATTAAACTAACTTTCTCCATTAGTGAATCAATAATCCATCCATTTTTCTTTTAGGGTGGTGGATTGTGATGCGAATAGCAAAGAATTAACACCAAAAAGGATTCCTTCTAGTGCTACTGTCTAATTAGCATTTTTATGGATAATGCAAACCACATAAAATAGGTAGGTCAAAGAAGAAAGTGAGAAGTCATATTTTACTTCATATTTTCACATTTTATGGCAAAGAAAGTTCTACTTACTAGGTGCAACTACCCAAGAACGAAAGATGAGCTAAAGGGTCGCATCAATGACGTTCGTCTTATGTACCGCTACTTGGTTGAGCGTAATGGCTTCTCCAAAGATGACTTAACTGTTCTCTTAGAAAATATCTAATCAACCATTGTATATGATTGATGAGGCTAAAAAGTAGATTGGATAAAGCACCATGAGAACAATTAGAGTCAGAAGCATGTGATGGATAACAAGGAGCAACCCTAGCAATGGTGAAACTATCATGGAAGCTATCAAAGGAAGAGTGAATGGAAGATGAATTTTAAGGGAAGAAAATATGCTTATAAAGACCTGTTCTTCAAGTATGAGAACTCATGGTTCCCTTCTAAAAATGATCCCTCATGTGATGTGCTACATGGCTACAATCTCTATGCAATGAAGTTAATTTATAAAGACTTATATTTCAAATACAAGAAGGTGAATGCAAGGATCAAGAAGGAAAGGATAGCATTGAAGCAAATCAAGGAAGATCAACTTGAAGATGAAGACATGTTTCAAGAAGTTAAGCTTGTAGATGAAGGCCAAGTTGAAGAGCCTTAAATTATAATCAAAGTGGAAGACTCATTTGAAGAGTTTGATGGCTTGGAAATGTTCCTAAAGGACCCTAGTTCAAGTCCACAAAGAGTGCAAATTGAAGGTAAGTAAAAGCATGGAACAAATGGTGAAAGAAGAAGCAAGGAAGCCGGAGAACATGGGGATCCGGCATCGGACAATATTGCAGCGGTACTGGCTTTAGTAACACAAAGAGGGTGCGGATTTCCGTTTCCCATCTGGCCCTCCATCTAGCTCCAGATGGCCCTCTCCCAACTTGACCTGTTGACGTGTTTTGATGAATTTTTATACTTTCTTCTTGTCTTTTGGACTTTGTATCAAGGATAGTTTAGTTTTTACATCCCTAGCACGAAATGTTTAGGTTATTTTAAGTCTTCGGAGTATAAATACTCCTTGTCTTGTCTTTTTACAAACAAACTACAAACATCTTTTTATTGAAATCAATAAGCCTTTTGGATAAAAACTTGTATTTGTGAGTCATTTTCCTCTAACTCTCTTAGGGTTCTTGGTTTTACTACTCTAGGGTTTTTCATCAATTTGGTTAGGATGTTGATTTGTCTACCAACATCAAGATAACTGTTGATGATTGAAAAATATCATAGGTCATTGTAAGTAACTTGAACCTCAAAGGTGAGTCTTGGATAAAATCTTTCAAGTTGGTGTGTTTTTAGTGAAACCCATTTCAAAAGGAATCAAGTCAACATGGCTTTGGATTCAAAAACTTCTTACATCAAAGTGTTCAAAATGAACCAGAGGAATTCACTGTCTTGAAAAAAAAAAGTGAGTGAATTAGTTGTTTCGTGAAGAGGAAAACTAGTTGAATAATGATGTTCCTTTTTGCCCCTAGATGATTGACAAAAAATAAGTTCCTCCTTAACTTACCTAAATAACTCATTTTCAAGCAAAAAGGATTTAATTGGTAGAAGTGTAGAAAGTTTGAGCACTTAAAGAGATGAAAAAAAAAGAGAGAAGATGAAGAAGGACTTAATTGGCTTAAAATGCAATAGTTGGGGATGAAATTAACTATTTTGCCAAAAATAAATAATACAACTTAACTTGATATGAATCACAAGATCCATATCATAATTCTCCAATCTGATGGCATGCCAGAACAAAATAGACTCCACCTTTTCCCCTTGGGATGGAAAAATTATTACTACTCTTGTCTTCGTAAATCCCATTTTCGTTCTTCATTATTGGAGCACTAACAACAACGTCTACTTCTTCCATTCTACGCCACTTTTTTTACCATTTTCTTTTTTAATTCTCATCTTCTTTTTATTTCAAGTTAGTTTATGCTTCATTTTAATTCACATAAATTTTAAGTAATAAATTTATGTTTAGCATTTTATTTTTTAATACTATCTAATCATTATTTATAAGTCATTTGAACTATTTTTCGTTTCCACTAAATGTAAGTGTCTATTATGAATTAGTTTTATGGTGGATGTCGTAATCGTACAGAAACTCTCTGAAGGCGGATATTCTAATCCCATGGAAACTTTTATTATTGTAAGTGTTTTTATTCTTGTAACTATTAGAGTTTACTTATAGTTATACCTCTAAACCAATAAATATGAGGGTTTGGGAGATAGGAAAATACGTATTGATCAATATACATTACCTTATTCTCTTTATTTTGTCTCCTCTTTTCTATCCTTTATAGATATGATGAGAGCCAACATAGGTTGCAATACTTCAATTTAGTGTTTTATTACAGCTCAACCTTATTTTAAATTCTAGGCTTTAGTTATGTGGAGTTAAGCTCATTGACAATGATTTGCTCTAAAAAACGTTTTCAACTTCCTATGCTTCAAACATTGTGTTGCTGCAACAATACAAGCAACATGGATTTGCCACATCCTCCGAATTGATTTCATTACTACTTACTGCAGAGTAAACTATTCAATTGTTACTCAAAATTCATGACCTTAGACCTGCATGGGTCCACAAAGGAGATTGAGAATAAATATCTTGAATTATGAGACGAGACCTATTCACTACTCGATTTGCTAATTGTCAATTTTCAATGTTCCCAACATAATGGGTATGATTGGAAAAGCAGAAAGGAAACCAAATTCATGAGGTTAGTTGGAGTGTTCCCTCCTTGGCTCATTTTGATCATCATACTAATCAAACTAAACATGAGGTTTAGAAATAATTCACTTGCAAAAACTAGCCAATTTTCTGCCAAACACATTTATTGATCTCAAGCGAATAACAAAATTTTATATTTTCACTACTAATGCTCCCATTAAAATTGATGTTCTTCAAGGACAAAAAAGTAAATTTCACCTGAAAAATGGCATCTCCCTTGGTGCTAAAGATAAGAATTCTCGAAAAGAAAGGGAATACATATTATTCCATCTAATTTAAAAGGAGTAGAGGGTATGTCACTTCTCGAAGAAGCCTCAGGCATAATTCATATTTAAAGATGATAATCAAGTACTTGAAAATGTTGTCAATGAGCACAACAACATTGTGAACAAGCACATTGAGAATGATGAGATCTCTATGAACTATGTCTTGACGAGAAAAGATATGAGCAACGGAATATACTTGTTTACATCAATTTTGCCAAAACTATTGCGCATCATATCATATATGAGGATGAGGATCTAGAACCTACATTGATTAAGGCCTGTAGGTTAAGGGATGATAGGCTAAAGTGGAAATAAACCATTAATGTAGAGTTAAGCTTGTTAGATAAACTAAAAGTTTTTGAACAAGTGATCCAAACCTTAGTTGACGTAACCCCTATTGTGTATAAATACGCATTTGTGTGAAAGAGAAATGAACAAAATAAAGTTATTCGTTATAAAGCCTGACTAGTCGCACATGATTTTACCCAACGTCCTGGAATTGATTTTGACGAGATATATTGTCTTGTGATGGATGCAATCATTTTTCATTATTTGATTAGTTTGGCTATACAAGAAGGAACCAATATGCAAATGATGGATGTCGTTACAGCCTATTTACTTGGATCTTTAGATCATGACATCTATATGAAAATCTCTTAAGGATTTAAATTGTCAAAATCAATAAGATTGGATTCACGAGATAAATTGAATTGGTCTCTATCAAGATTAAAATAGTTCGGGCTATTGTAGTGTCAATGTCTTAATGAATACCTATTGAGTAAGGGCTATAACAATGATTAAGTTTGCCCTTGTGTGTTCATTAAAAGAATGGCTCAAAATTTGTGAATATTGTCATTTACATAGATGACATAAATCTTATAGGGACTTCAGATGAATTATCTAAAGCAATGATATGCATGAAAAATGAATTTGAAATGACAATACTTGGAAGAACCAAATTGTGTCTTGATCTTCAACTCACTTACACTTCAAAATGGGCACTTGTCCATCAATGCAGTTATATTGAAAAAAAGATTCTTAAGAAGTCTTATATTTACAAGGCCCATCCATTGCAAACCCCTATGATCGTAAGGTCTCTTAATCCCCAAAAAGGACTTGTTTCGTTCTAAAAGAACTTAATGAAGAGATACTTGGCCTTGAAGTACCATATCTCAATGCAATTAGAGCTCTAGCGTATTTGTCACAATGTACGAGACTTGATATCGCTTTTGCGGTAAATCTATTTTTCTTGTTTTAGTTCTAAGCCAAACCAGGGGCATTGGAATAGGATTAAGTATATTTTATATTATCTTCGATGAACCATAGATTTGAGGTTATATTATTTCAAAGATTTGACTAACTTTGGTTTAGTCGGTTATAATGTTGGATATAAATCTAATCAACATAAGGCTCACTCTCAAACTGATTATTTATTTTTCCACAATGGTGATGCCATTTCTTGGCGATCTACTAAACAAGCTTTAGTAGGAACATCGTCCAACCACTCTGAAATTATTACTCAATGATTTTTAATTGAGGAGGAGTCATTATGCTTGAATTTTTGCTTTCTTTATGATTGATTTTTGTCTCATTGAATTTTTTCGACGTAAAGTTTTTATCATGGTATCAGCATGTTAGTTAGGCCCCATAAGTGGCAAATTATGAGAGTTATGAACCATATTCTTTTTCCCTTTAGTTTGGTTTTTCTCCACTAGGTTTTCCAACTTAAGTTTTTAATGAGGCAGTATGTATATGTATATATATGTGTATATATAAATATAAATATAAATAAATATATATATATATATATTGAAATTGTACACTTTTTTCTTTGCTAGGTTTTTATCCTAAGGGTTTTTCCTGGTAAGGTTTAAACTAGTCATTTTCTTAAACAATGGACATCCATGAGAGAGTATTATGAATTAATTTTATGGTGGATGTCCTAATCCCACAAAAACTCTCATTATGATGAATATCTCTAAGAGTTTTTATTCTTATAACTACTAAAGTTTACTTGTAGTTATACCTGTAGCCCTATAAATATGAGGGCTTGGGAAAAAGGAAAATACACATTACCTTACTTTGTTCATTTTGTCTCCACTTTTCTGGCCTTTATAGTTATTTCATTCTATAACAGCGTCATATTTGTTAGTTTATTAAATATTTTTACTATTTTTTTTGTCATATTACCTCTATCTCCCTCTCTTTTTTCTAGTCATTGTTAGTTCAATTAATAATAATTCTATTACTAACATGTTAGTTAGTTTTAAAAATAAAATATTATTTAGTTCCTAAAATAGAATTAAAAACATTTATTTCAAATGAAAACAACATTATTTACACAGAACCATTCACTAATAATAATAATTAAATTTGTTATTCTGGCTCATAAAATTCAATGAATAATAGAATTTTCGTTGGAATATAGTTGTGATTGATTTGATCTATATTTAATCTATTACTCCACCGTTAAATTTTAAGATTTATATTTTAAGCAAAAGATTTTTTTTTATTATTAGAAACCATAATATACGAGATTTTATCGTATATATTTGTTTTACATTCCTTATAAAATTAATAAAAACAAAGAAGAAGTTAAAACTATTTTAAAAGAACAAATTTTTTTCAGTATTTTCAAGTATTTTTTAGAGCCCATTTTCTAAAAATATATACTTAAAAAAGAATTAAGATTTGCATGCATATATTTATTTATTTTTATTAGAGTAATAAAACAATAAAAACCGTAACAGACCTATGCATTATGTGGTAATATTAATTATTAATAATTAATAATTAAAATGTACAATAAACTTTGTAAAAATGATTTAAAATTTAAGAATTCCTTTTCAGAATATAACGAATATTCAAAAAAATAATTAAGAGACACACATAAATTTTTTTAATGTACTTAATGAATATGAAAAGAAAAAAATGTACTATAAGATTAAAACTACCGTAACAATATATTGTGTAACATGAAAATAATTATATAGTTCTCAATTGGAGCATGACATCATTTAAGTATGCCTATACGGATAAATTATTCACTGACTTCTCTAATTTACATTTCATTATGTCTTTCTCAATTACACTCCATATTAAGTGCATTTGCGCAGTTAAATATTTAATCATCAAAATTAACGGTTAATAATATTTTTTTTATTTTAAAAAATAATATAAATAAGATAAATAAGATATAATAATATATAAAATATATTTAAAAAATTAAGTTTTTATTGAAGATTTTATTTTTTTTAAAAAATAAAATTAGATGTTGGCTGTTAACTTTGACAGTTAAAGATTTTAACTGTGTACTCTCTACGGGTGTACTAGTGCACTTCATAGTATTTTCATATATATATATATATATATATATATAGAGAGAGAGAGAGAGAGAGAGAGAGATGTAAAGTGTAGTAGTGTATTTTTATATGGTGTATATTGTTAAGTCTCTAATAGTCGAGAATTAATTCAATTGTCTTTTTTTAAAAAAAATAAAATAAATGATGTCGAGGCACTGGTCTGAGTTCGAAATGGATTCAAATTTGACTCTCTATTTTACCATGACGCAAGGTCTTTTTTGGTCATTCAGGGTTGTCTTGATGAACTTTCAGACAGTTTTATATTTTTTTGGGATTTTCGTGATTTTATTGTTTTAAAATTCTGATTAGGTTTAGGTTTCGTTTTAGGTTATAAATATTTAACTTATTTTAATTTTTGAACAGATTTTGATTATTAATAATTTTTAACTTTGATCGTTTTCTTGAAAATCAAAGAGTTTTCATAAATTTTCAACTTTTCTTTCTGTTTATTCGTTATTGTTCTTGCATGAATAAAATATTCTATATGGAGAGAGAGTGAAAGAGAGCATGCTATATAATACACTACAACAATCAATGCGATGGAAAGGGAGAGCTCAAATTTACTTCCTTTGATGGAAGTAATCATAATTATTTTAATTTTGTTTGGTACATGCTGTTGAAGCAGCCAAGCAAGTCTGAGCAAAGAGGAAAGAAAGGCGTGAAAGAAAAAGGGAGTAAAAGAAGAGTGAACGAGAGAAATCAAGCGGGAAAGAGAGTGCAAAAAGGAGAAAAGAAAAAGAAGAGTCAATAGAAGTCAGGCAAAAAAAGGAGTAATAAAAAAGAGAGAAATTTGTGAATCATAAGGGAAATAAATGATCAATCCGTTCAAATTAAGAGAAGTGAAAAATCTACTATTCATATCCATCCTATCAAGCGAAGTAAATCTTACATTTACATCTTATTTTACTTTCGCTCTCCATATAGTTTCCCTTTTCATTCCCAACAAACAAGCTACAATCTATATAGTTTTATCGTCCTTATTTATAAATCATTTAAACTAATTTTCCTTGCCATTATTATTAGTTTATTAGGTATTTTATTTTATTTTATTTTTTTGTTTATCATATTACCCTATCTCTTTCTCTCATTTCCTTAATTACCGTTGTTATTTTGATAGAATAATAAGTAATAGGGGCATTTTAAGAAAGAAAATAGTACATTAATTTTGAAAAAATGAATATCTGTAACTTATAAATAAGAACAAAAGTAATGTATATAAAAAATGCTATAGTGTGTGGAGTGCATCTACTTATATTTATGATATTCTCTCTATTATGTTTCCATGTTTTAAGCTGGAAAGATACATGTCACATGTATGTTTCCATGTTTCTTAACTAAAACTTATAAGGATGTGAGATTTTAATTCAGATAAACATTTCTAAAGCAATTCCATTTTAAAGATTTTTTAAATATAATAATATAAAGGGAAAATCATCATAGTAAAGTTAAGATCAAAGTAAACTTTAATAAAGAATGATTAATTTTTACCAATTGAGTACCCAAACAACTTTCAAACATCCAAATTAGTACTTCTAATCCAACTCCAATGTATTTCCGATGAAGATAGAATGTGTTAGTCATTTTGATACCTAACGTTATATCTAAATTCAATATTAGTACATATTCTGTTTTTTTTTTGCCTACCAAACAAATACTTATGTAACTTGATTTGAAAGTTGTTTGGGTATCTAATTGGCTAAAATGAAAAGCAATGGATACCAAATTAACAATTCTCTCTATCTTGGCCAGAAAATACATTGGAATGAGATTAGAAGTACTAATTTGAACGTTTGAAAGTTGTTTGGTTACTTAGTTGATAGAAATTAATAATTCGTTATTAAAATTTACTTTGACCTTAACTTCACATATGACTATAACGATTTTATCTAATATAAATTTATAATAATCTTAAGATCAATGTCACTGCACGTATTATAAACAAGAATTAATTTTATTCTTTTAAATAGATTGTAATTGAGTTTCACGGTCCAATTTCAAACGGGGATAAATTTAAACCATTTTAACTCGACTTGATAAGAAAACAATTTTATTTAGTTCAGCTCAAAAAAAAAAGAGGTAATTTTTCCCTAAATATCAGCATTTTTTTTCTGCATATACATAAATATAATTCTTAGTAAATTTAAGATATAATTAATTAAAAAGAAAATATGAGTAATTCTCAATAAAATTTTAATTTTTTTTTAAAAATCCTTGTAGAATACAAGACAAAAGATAAAACTTATATTTTTCTTTAATAATAATAATAATAATTACTCACTTCATTTAAAATTAAATGTTTTATTTTGACTATATCAAATTTTATTAGAAGAGTTTGATCAATTCTTTTATAAAATTTTTCCAATTAAAAAAAATTCAATTTAAAATAAAATAAGAATATTAAATTTTGGACAAGAAACTAATACGCAAACTGAACAGGAATTCACGGGGCGTGATTGCAAATTCTAGAGTGGGTGCGTCCTTACTTTTATTTATTTTTATTTTTTAAAATCTAAATGTCAAAACTGTGTCTTAGATCAAGGAAACAATATACTCCCTCTGTCCAGATTAGAATGAATGTTTGTAATGTTATATTTATTAAATTAGTAATAATTTTATTAAAATAAAAATAATGTAATGTGTAAATAAATTAAGTTAAAATTTTTTTTGTTAAAATGAATACAAATTAAATTAAAATATTTAATTTTAAATAAAGAAAATATAAAACATTCAGACATACTCGAGAAGCGTACACAATACGAATCTATTCATGGACAAATCCAATTGCCCATAATTTAAAAGAGGATAAAACGTGAGGATATAAGATGAACATTTACCCTCAGAGCTTTCGTTTGGATCCCATGCAAAATGACATGAATATTCAAGCGTTATTTGTGGTTTGGGATCTTTCTTTTGGTTAACAACAAAATGAGGAATAGGAATAGGTTAAAACTTAAAATAGGAGAATGCATGTACTACTGTACACAACTGGGGCTCCAGCGTCCTGTCTCGTCCACCACAATTCTGATACTCAGTCTGAGCTGTAGCCAGGCTCAGGCAGATCCATACCCCCTCGCCTTTCCCTTTGCTATGCTTCTCTCTCTACCCTTTTTCTGCAGCAGTAGCACCCACCATCACAACACAAACTCCTCAAACGATTCCCCCTCTGTCCACTCTGACCCCACTGTCCGCCCCCCCTCTGCCACTTCTACTCAGGGGAGGGAGAAAACCCTTCAGACGCATCTTTTAATTTAATATAGATATATCATTGAATATAAATCATTAAGTATTATTATAAAAAAATTTAAATTATATTTTTTTTAAAAAAATATTTTTATTTTTATGTTAATAAATTAACAATAACATATAAAAAAAGAAAATGATAAGAATCAAGAATAATATAGAAAATATATCTTAAAAAAGTTAATAAATTAATAATAATGATTTGTAATTAATTATAAAAAATTAATTAAAATGATTCATATTTAGTGATGGTGAGCATATAATTTTTCTTTTTAATTTAAAATAACATTACTTTTTTTAAAAATAAAGACATTGTTAAACGGTTTTATTAATCTTTACTGCACGCTACCGTTACCGTAACAAAATTTTTACCCATTAGCAAATCCGCATTGTTAAAATAGAAATAATTAAAAAGTTTGCTCCATTTCTTCGTGCAGGAAATATGGAAAATACTACGTTTAGTATACGCTTCTCTGGTACAAAGGAGCGCGTAGTTTGATCATTAACAGGTGCTCGCGTGTTGTAGAAAGGAGCGTCTGTCCAAACTGCAATGCCTTACCTTTTCTTTTAGTAATTTATTTATTTTTTTGTGTCCTGAGGAGACTGAGAGTGTGAAGAAAGAAGTATCCAAAATCTCCATCTAGTCTCCTCAGGACTGCAACCCATCCCATTCCGTGTTCCATTTTTTTCCTAAACTTTTTCTTTCATCCTAAGATCCTCTTTTCCCATCCCGTTCCTGCTTTGAAACCCACCCAATCCATTCTTTCTAGCCTGTAGGATCCACAAAAGAAGGATACAAAAGTTTTTCGAAAAACAAAAAATAAAAATGGGGTAGAAGAGGGTGACCATTTTGAGGTCCTCTTGCATTTGCAGCAGAAATGGTGGTTATTATGATCAGGAGATGAAGGAGAGACAGAGGTGGCAACCAGAAGAAGACGCACTCCTCCGTGCCTATGTCAAGCAATACGGAGCCAAGGAATGGAATCTCATTTCTCAACGCATGGGGAAATCCCTCGATAGAGATCCCAAGTCATGTCTTGAACGTTGGAAAAACTATCTCAAACCTGGTATTAAGAAGGGATCTTTGACCCCAGAGGAGCAGAGTTTGGTCATTTCCCTTCAAGCCAAGTACGGAAACAAGTGGAAGAAGATTGCTGCCGAAGTTCCCGGCCGGACTGCCAAGAGATTAGGGAAGTGGTGGGAGGTTTTCAAGGAGAAGCAGCTTAAACAATTGCAGAAGTCGCAGCACCGACAGGAATGTACTGACCCGGCTGCTGTCTCGGCTGTTTCCGGTGGTGGGTCTCCTGATAAGGCAGCTCAAGGGAAGTACGACCATATCTTGGAGACGTTCGCGGAAAAATACGTGCAACCAAAGCTTTTTGCTTTTCATCAATCTCTTCCTTTGCCTCTTGCTATCATGCCTAGTATCTCCCTCCCTGAACCTCCTCCGGTTCTCTCTCTGGGTTCGGTGCCTATCCCTGAACCCATTAATAATTCGATTGCAATCTCATCTTCTGCGCTTCCTGCATGGATGAGTACTACCCAGACTACCACCTCTTCCGTGACTTCTTCATCATCTACTCCGTCTCCTTCCGTTAGTCTCACTCTCTCACCATCTGAATCTTCTGTTCTCGATCCTGTTCAGCCCGAAATAGGTTTGGGTGTAAGGTTCTTTCCGGTTCAGCAAGTGGGCACTCTCGTTCAGTACTGTAGAGATTTGGAAGAAGGGAGACAGAACTGGGTGCAGCACAAGAAGGAAGCTACTTGGAGGCTGAGCCGGCTGGAGCAACAGCTGGAGTCGGAGAAGGCTAGGAAAAGAAGAGAAAAAATGGAGGAAATTGAAACCAAGATCAGGTGTTTAAGAGAGGAAGAAATGGCCTTTCTCGGAAGGATTGAAAGTGAATGCAAAGAACAGTTGAATGCATTGCAGAGAGATGCGGAAGCTAAAGAGGCAAAGTTAATGGAAGCGTGGTGCAGTAAACATGTGAAGTTGGCTAAGCTTGCGGAGCAAATTGGAGTCCATAGTCATGTATTCACAACCTTACCTAAGGACTTGCGTTGAGTTTGAAATTGTTAGAAACTGTCAACTATGAATCTCTTAAAAGAAACCCAAGGAACCATTCTGATCAGATCTTGTTATCATCAATTTGTCTGTTATTAATTTTACGATCCCCTTTAATTTAAATGGTCTTCATGGATCAAAACTTGTGATGGTGAAGCACATTAACTTCCTTTTTTCCTTGAACAATTATGCATTGATGTTGATGGCATGGGCACACAGTGGTTCCTGCGTTGATAAAAGTGGTGTCCGCTGGTATTCATCATTTTGTTGGGGTGGTGGTCAAGGGCCGAGTAAGCAATTCAATTTTGTCCTCCCTTCCTTTTTCCATTCCTCTCTCTATTCAGGGGAGCACAGTTTTGGGATTCCATAAGTGTCTGGGAGGAACTTTTCTGTATTAGTAGTTGTGCAGAGAGACAATGCTCCCCCAACAGTGACCGAGGAGAAGAAAATAGGGACTGGGTGGGGGCGTCTGAGAATTGAGAGGAGGAAAGCTTGGGAAAAAAGTGGAAGAAGAGATAATTAAAGCTGGTTGAGTTTACTGCAGTGTGCTGTCTAATCTGTCTAGACATTTTTGTTTGCAAAAGGAAAGCTGGGGTGTGTGGTTTACGACCTACTACCCACTTTTAGGGTCTACCATATAGTAAGTCCACGGGAATGATTCCTTTCTTCCACGCAGTAAAACAAACAAGGAAGGAACATCTAGTTGGGAGAATTTTTCTTTTTCTTTATTATTATTGCTTTGAAACTTTAGGGCTGTTTTCATATTTATTCAATTTCAATTTGGGTAAAAAGATTTCAATATTATTCAAATCTATATAGCATTTTATAATTTATTTAATTTTAAAATTAAATTTTCACTTTATATATATTTTGACTTTTTCCTAAAAAAAAAAAAAAATTTATTTATATTTATATATAGTTACTATATTACTTTCAACATTCATAGTAGTCCAATTACCAGTGCATTGTTGTAAAATCGAATTGAAGACCACACAACTACTGCATCATTAAAGAAGTTCCTTGCTAAAAGTTGAACTTGAAAGGAATCCATTCTCCTTGTTGAAGAAAAAAAAAATCGACAGTTGTGTATGAGTTTGGGAGAGGAGTTGATTTTTTTCTTCATAAGATTAAACTCGCGTCTTTCAATTTGAGTTCGAGTTCCATTTGTTTTTCTTTTTTTCTGTTATGGTGTTTGATGGTTGTGTTTTGATTCCTAATTGTCGCTGGGTTTTTTTGATCATCTGTTTTGTGTTGTTTGTTTGGTATAAGAAAGGAAAGAAAGAAAGTTACTTGGACTGAATGTTTGAAGTATGGACCTACCTTGGGGAGGTCTAGCCGACCTTCTAGAGGTTTAATCGACCTTCGGGAGTATGGAAGGAACTTGGGTAGGGGAAACTGTGGAAGGTAAGGATTATCTTGTGGAAGGTCGGTATAATTATCCGAAAGTCGGTATTATCCTCCAAAGGTCGAAGAAAGACTTGTCAGAGGTGAAATTGGTCAAGTCCTTGCATCGACCTTTGGATGATAATACCGACCTTAGGATCATTATATCAACCTTTGGCATACAATTTCGACCTTCCACCATTTCAAACAAATAAAAAGCTTTTTTCCCATTTTCAAACCTAGATCTCATCTCCCCAATTGTTCATGTAGCTATTTTGCATTCGATGCATGTCACTGTCACTATGAAACCTACTTTCGAGGCAATGTCAAAGTCCAAACCTTCATAATTTGTAACTATCTTCATATTATTCTTTTTCTATAATTTATTGACTTGTAATTTTTTCATATTATTATTTTTAATTACACAATATAAATAAAAAATAATATAATATAATTTACAAGCTGTTCAAAACAGAACGCCCATTTCAATTTGGGTATATTAGGGATTTTCAATTTAAATAACATTACTAATTACAAAAATTTACGTAAATATTATCTATTACTAAGATAGAACTATTATAAATATGAACTCTCTTGGGGGGAAGTTACTGAAAATTCGATAATACTTGAGCTAATGAGGTTACTATTTTCCTTATTTAAACAAAAAGATTTTAAGTTGGTTGAAACCATACTGATAAAGCGAGAGGAGGGACTAAAGAAAAAGCACAATTTGAAGGAGCTTGAAAATTAGGAAATGAAAGAAGATTTGATGAGGCTAGAAAAAGAGAACTCGGAAAAGAGAACTTGGAAGATTTCCGGCTATAGGTCCGAGTTCTCTTTTCTAGCCTCATCAAATCTTCTTTCATTCCAGATTTTCAAGCTCTTCAAACCGTGCTTTTCTTATAGATCCTTCTCTTGCTTTATCAATATAGCTTCAACCAACTTAATTTTTTTGTTTTTTTTGGTTTAAATGAGGAAAATAGTAACCTCATTTGCTCAAATATTGTTGGATTTTCAGTAACTTCCCCCCCAACATCCATAAAATCCAATTTTCAAATTCTTAATCCAACCCATTACCTAACAACAAAGATTAAAGGTAATATCTTTCTAACATTCTCCGAACAAACAAAATAAAAAAAATCGATGGTATAAATGTCGTATGGGGGAAAGAAAATTGATGTAACCAGCCTCCAATGAAGAACCACATGTCGTCGGGCCAGGCACCCTGCAAAATGACCTCCCGTCTGTTGGGATTTATATCCAAAAAGACTATCATTTTCTGAGATAATGGGTAAAAGACTATAATCTTTTTAATAAATACATATTAACACATTATGCAATAAGGTTTTAATTGATTTAAATAGGTGATCTGTGTGTTGGGACGTTCAGCATAGAAAGGTATGGATCATCGGAAGTTTAAATCATAAGGAATTGGTTCTTGGCCAATTAATGGAATTTGGCATTCCATTGAACAAAGGTCATAACACATTACTCTCCTTTAAGTAGGGTGACTTACCTTTAGTCATTAGGGAGTGCTCCTGGACTATATGTGTGGAACAGGACCATTCAGTAATTGTTCTTTAGTGGTACTATCAAAGAAGAGAGAATTAGTATCACTGTTGCTACTGCGTGGACACGGTCCCATGACATGAGTATGGGTTGGTGGTCTGATGAAGCCAGTTCCCTATGCTTTGACATGCTATGGGTGTGATCACATTATGCAGATCAATAGTATTTGGAGTTAGTTAATTAAGATACACTTATATAATAGGGTCTCTATGCCATTTCATTTATGAGATGGGTTAATCGCCAAATTGTGTCTTGTTCTTAGTTGGATCACTAAACCCGAGGCCTCGGTAGTACAATTGTTATTGCACTAAATATTCTTCTAGTGAGTATTCATTGTGATTCAATGGTAATAGAACTAGATATCTAAGGATAATAGATGCTATTGAGTAAGGTGATAGTACGCTAAGACCTAGGCTCAATAGTGGGTGTTACATAGAAGTGCAAATGTGTCGTTAAACCTGTAAGTCAAAGACTAAGGATTGAGATTTACCTCAACGAGCCTTCCGTTTCTACAGCAATGTATCATGGAGTACATCATCTTCTTATGGTAACAATAGAAGATGTTTAGAATGACTAAAGTTTATTACTACTATGTAGTAAGGGCATTTTGGTCATTCTATAGAGACATAAGCATTGAGTCTTAAGGTCCCTAATGTAGAACTATTGAGCACGAATGATTTTATATTCATTCCTAAATAGGAGATTGAAGAAGGAATTAATTTTATTCTAGATAGCATTAATAATTAACTAAGGGTTTAATTAATCCTTGAAATTAATTATTTGGGTTTGAATAAAATTAATCGGTCATTTTATTTTGTCTTTTAATTAATTTGGACTTAAGCCCATAAGATTAATTATTATTGGGCTGTTGGGTTTTTGGTCCATAGGAAGAAGCCCTTGTATCTTCCTTCTATAAATAGACCTCATGGACATTTGCCAAAGTGGGAAATGGAGGACAAAGACAGAGATAGAGAGTGAGAGAGAGAGGAAGAGGCTACCAACATGCAGAAAAATTTTCAAGGCCATTCTCCATAGTCTTCAGATTTGTCTTTCCTCCAATCTACTCACAAAAATTCTCCTACATTCTATTTGCCTTTCTGTTCACCCAGATAGATAGGGAATAGATTAGAAGATCTTTTGCTTAGTAGATCAAGTCGTCCAAATCCATTCTGAATGACGAGATCTTCGCGAATCATCATTCCAAGATATTGGAGCCACTATCTCGTTAGACCTCATCTTGTGAAGAGGCATGGGAGATCCATGGGGGATTCTCATTGCATGACCTGTGATGAAGTGTTTTCTCTTAACCCCAGGATGACCAAGCGGTTGGGACTCATGATGGTTGGTATAGTTGAGAGGCTGTGTTCCGTGAAAAGAGGTTTCTGAGGTACTTTAGGTTTCCATGATCCTTTGGGATATGGAGCCAGTAGGTATTAGAGTATATGTATTGTTCTCAACCGTTTATGAAAGAAAAATTTTAAAATCTTGGGACTCCGAATGTAGTTACCACGTGGATTCGGGATCCGATTTCCTTCGAAGTGGTATCAAAGCAGGTTCTCAAGACGAAGTCTTGGTATTGAACTTCCAAAGATCTTTCTAAGTTGTCGGAGTTGCTGTCGGACTGCATCTATTTCATTCACTCGAAGGCAAAACCATGGCAGATCTGATAACAAATGGAGTGTTGCTGGAGTTGCAGATTTGGCCACGCCTGGCCTGGCGAGCAGGAAGATTGAAAGATAGTTGAAAAAAAAAAAAAAACCAAACAGGTTTGTTTTGAGAGACTGCCAGAGTAGTCGTCTTTAGTCGTTGGAAAGATCTGGTCGTGCAGATGGTGAGCAGTGTCATCCAAGCAGCAAATCTGCCCATGGAGGCCACCACTTGCCAGGTTGCAGACGGCCAGGCATCTACTTGCATGCGACTAGAATGCAGGGGCCGGCGGTAGAGTAGAGGCGAGCTTGATAGGTGGCAGAGCAGTGTGGTTCGGAGGTAGTTCGATGGCATGAGCCGTCCCCAACTAGATGAAGTCAGCTGAACAACCGGCACTCTTGCGGACAGTCCTTAAGCAGTTGAGACAGCCAAGCATGGAAGCTCCATAAAGTCAAATTTGGCGGTGTCTCAATAGCAAGTTTCCATGTGTATGACAATTTGTAGAAAGTTGTAGAAGTTGCAAGAGTCAAATTTGGCGGCTTCTCAATAGTAAGTTGCCAAGTGTATGTCAACTTATAGAAAGTTGTAAAAGTTGCAAGAGTCAAATTTGGCAGTTTCTCAATAGCAAGTTGCCAAGTTTATGACAACTTGTAGAGAATTGTAGAACCATGGAAGTTTCAGTAAGTCAAAGATGACGGCTGGTCAAAGAAAGGAGGCTTGGGTTTTAGCAGAAAAGAAGAATCCCTTAGGTTTTTAAAATTCTTAGTTTTGGGCCTTAAGTGTTTTATTAGTCCAATTAGGATTTTTAATTAGAGTTCTTTCTTTATTTATTTTATGCTAAATATTTTTGTGATAATAAGAAGCATGAAAAGAGATTAGAAGCCACCCTTAGGAAAATAAACAAGATAACTTATTAATCAATTTATTTGATTAATTGGTCACATAGGATTAAAAGTAGAAAAAGCATCAAATTAATTTGATGGTTTGTTTTATATATATTATGTGACGTATATCATTCGTTTGGGAAACTTAGATTAGGAACGTTCTTGAAAATAATTATTTAATGTGGTTCTGATAAATAAGAAATCAAGAAAATAATTATTTGAGTTGGTTTTGATAACGCATGGCCAGGAGAGCAGGTAGATTGAAACATAGTTGGAAAAAAAAAAAAACATATTTGTTTTTAGAGACTGCTAGAGCAGTCGTTGGAAAGATCTAGTCATGCAGATGGTGAGCAGTGTCATCCGAGCAGCTAATTTGCTCGCTGAGGCGACCACTCGCCAGGTTGCAAACGGCCAGACATCTACCCTCAAGCGGCTAGAATGCAGGGCAGGCGGTAGAGCAGCGGTGAGCTTGATAGGCGGCAGAGCAGTGCGGTCCGAAGGCAGTTTGGCTGGGAGGCAGCTGAAGAACAAGCACTCCTGTGGATAGTCCTTGAGTAGTTGAGACAGCCAAGCATGGAAGTTCCAAAGAGTCAAATTTAGCGGCTTCTCAATAGCAAGTTTCCAAGTGTATGGCAACATGTAGAAGTTGCAAGAGTTAAATTTGGCGGCTTCTCAATAGCAAGTTGTCAAGTGTATGGCAACTTGTAGAAAGTTGTAAACGTTGAAAGAGACAAATTTGGTGACTTCTCAATAATAAGTTGTCAAGTGTATGACAACTTGTAGAAAGCTGTAGAAGTTGGAAGAGTCAAATTTGGCAGCTTCTCAATAGCAAGTTGCCAAGTGTACGACAACGACAACTTGTAGAAAGTTGTAAAAGTTGCAAGAGTCAAATTTGGTAGTTTCTTAATAGTAAGTTGCCAAGTTTATGACAACTTGTAGAGAATTGTAGAACCATGGAAGTTCCAGTAAGCCAAAGATGATTGTTGGTCAAAGAAAGGAGGCGCGGGTTTTAAAAGAAAAGAAGAAGCCCTCAGGTTTTTAAAATTCTTAGTTTTGGGCCTCAAGTGTTTTATTAGTCCAATTTGGATTTTTAATTAGAGTTCTTTCTTTATTTATTTTATGCTTAATATTTTTTTGATAATAAGAAACATGAAAAGAAATTAGCAGCAACCCTTAGGAAAAGAAACTCACTTATTAATCAATTTATTTGATTAATTCGTCACATAGGATTAAAACTAGAAAAAGCATCAAATTAATTTTGTTCTTTGTTTTATATATATTATGTGACGTATATCATTCCTATGGGAAACCTAGATTAGGAACTTTCTTGAAAACAATTATTTGATTTGGTTCCGATAACTTAGAAATCAGGGAAATAATTATTTGATTTGGTTCTGATAATGCATGGCCAAGTGAGCAGGTAGATTGAAAGACAGTCGGACAAGAAAAAAAAAAGGATTTGTTTTGAGAAATTGCCAGAGCAGTAGTCTTCAATCGTTGGAAAGATCTGGTCGTACAGATGGTGAGCAGTGTCATCCAAGCAGCAAATCTGCCCGCAGAGGCCACCACTCACCAGGTTGCAGATGGCCAGGCATCCACCGGCAAGTGGCCAGAATGCAGGGGCAGGTGGTAGAGCATAGGCGAGCTTGATAGGCAGCATAGTAGTGTGGTCCGGAAGTAGTTCGATCGAATGAGCCGCCCCCTGCCAGATACAGTCGGCTAGGAGGCAGTTGAACAACAGGCATTCCTACGGACAATCCTTGGGCAGTTGAGACAGCCAAGCATGGAAGTTCCAAAAAGTAAAATTTGGTAGCATCTAAATAGGAAGTTGCCAAGTATATAGCAGCTTGTAGAAAGTTGTAGAAGTTGCAAGAGTCAAATTTGGCTGCTTCTCAATAGCAAGTTGTCAAGTGTATGACAACTTGTAGAATGTTATAGAAGTTGCAAAAGTCAAATTTGGTGGCTTCTCAATGGCAAGTTGCAAAGTGTATGATAACTTGTAGAAGGTTGTAGAAGTTGCAAGAGTCAAATATGGTTACAACTTGTGGAAAGTTGTAAAAGTTGCAATAGTCAAATTTGGTGGTTTCTCAATAGCAAGTTGCCAAGTTTATGACAGCTTGTAGAGAATTGTAGAATCATGGAAGTCCCAGTAAGTCAAAGATGACGAATAGTCAACGATGACTACTAGTCAAAGAAAGGAGGCTCGAGTTTTAGCAAAAAAGAAGAATCCCTCAGGTTTTTAAAATTCTTAGTTTTTGGCCTTAAGTGTTTTATTAGTCCAATTAGGATTCTTAATTAGAGTTCTTTCTTTATTTATTTTATGCTTAATATTTTTGTGATAATAAGAAGCATGAAAAGAAATTAGAAGCCACCCTTACGAAAATAAATAAGATCACTTATTAATCAATTTATTTGATTAATTGGTCACATAGGATTAAAACTAGAAAAAGCATGAAATTAATTTTATGCTTTGTTTTATTTATATTATGTGACATATATCATTCCTATGGGAAACCTAGATTAGGAACGTTCTTGAAAATAATTATTTGATTTGGTTCTGATAACTAAGAAATCAAGAAAATAATTATTTGATTTGGTTTTGATAACATATGGCTAGGCGAGCAGGTAGAATGAAAGACAGTCGGAAAAAAAAAAAAAGATTTTTTTTGAGAGACTGCCAGAGCAGTTGTCTTCAATTGTTGGAAAGATTTGATGATGCAGATGTTGAGTAGCGTCATTCAAGCAGCAAATCTGCCCGTTGAGGCCACCAATCGCCAGGTTGTAGACGATTAGGCATCTACCCGCAAGCGACCAGAATGCAGGGGCAGGCAGTAGAGCAGAGGAGAGCTTGACAAGTGGTAGAGTTGTGCGGTCCATAGGCAATTCGATGGCATGAGCCGCTCCCAACTAGATGTAGTCAGCTAGGAGGCAGCTGAACAACAAGCACTCTTGCGGACAGTCCTTGAGTAGTTGAGACAGCCCAGCATAGGATTGGATGATGGGTGCTGCTACTAACTTCTCCTTGATTAAATCAAATGCCTTCTTGCATGCATCACTGAAGTCGACCTATGTAGACTACAAAAAACAGGGATATATAGGACCGTCCTAGGGCAATAGTTTATAATACAAAAGCCGTTGCATATGTCTTACCCCTCCATGCGATGATTTTTGGGTTGTTACAGATATGGTCGTGGCAAAAGAGGTTCGACAGTAGAGAAGTCGTCATATATACTTTAAACGATGGTATTAACAACGGTCTTATTTTCGTGTAGAATGAAATAATTTATATGACCATAGTGCATAAGGAATATCTATGATTGGAGTTACCGTCATATAAGAACCATAGTATATAATTTTGTCATATGTACGACGACTTGTTGATTGTCGTATATGAATGAACTTTGTTATGACATGTGCTTACCCCGTTGCATATAAATGAAATATAAGACAATATGAAGGCCATCGTATATAATAATGATTAAGGTCACCGTATACATGTTGAATTTTATAAGGCACTGTATTTAACTGTTGCGTACAAACTATTTATATGACGGGTGAAGAGCCATCGTGTATGATTTTCAAAATATATACAATGGGGCTACCGTATATGGTTGTGTATGTATATATATATAAAATTTATCCTAATTTGTTTTGAGCTCCCTTTCCAAAAAGAAATGAGCAGAAACACGGGCAAGAAAGGTAAACCAATTTCATCCACAAAAATTTCCATTTCCACTTAAAGACCACCTTTACATAAAATTTAATATATATTTTCTATCTATCTAAATTATCCATATCTCCATGCTATCCAATTGCACTAAGTTAATATACTGCTCCAATTAAAGTACATCCAAGTTCAAGAAGCTTTAGCCCAAATACAACCACAAAATGATATATGGATGGTTGAACCAAAAATATCAATTACATACAAACCTGATGTTGCAAGACCAGCTAGAAAGGACTATATGCCAAAAAAAAAAAAAAAAATTGAAATTAAAATTTAAAATAGCAAATTTCACTCAAAATTAAAGTTCAATGAGTATATGAAATGGATGGTTGATAGACTGACTTGGATGTGAAGGGAAGGCTACAAATAGACCTCCTCCAGGCATCGATCGGAGGGAGTCTAGAGAGGATACTGACATTACCCTTTTTTTTTCCTAATTCTCAGACAGAAGACAAATGTTGGAATTTCTTGTCTTTAGTCACCAGTAAAAATCTCCGACCTTTGCTTCTACTTCTTCACATGAACGTCCGCTTCCATCGTACGTCTCACGAACAAAACAATAGGAATAAACACGATTGATCTGCTAGATTCAATAGTGAATCTGGTTTTCTCGTTTTTCGATTTCTCTGTACTCTCATTTTTTTGTACACAGACACTCTAATGATAATTATCAGTCGTTCAGAAAAATAGAATAACTCTTAAAGACTTCATAAAGAAATTCTTCAAGATAATTCTATCGTAACTACCTATGGGATTCAAAATCCACACTGAGCTGGTTAATAGAAATCCTGTGAAAACAAAATTGTCCAGATTCAACGAACATGGATAATTACAATTTAACACATAATTAACATTTAATTATGTTTTAGATTTTTTCCTATTCGTGAATTAGCCTAAACAACTTTGGCTAATTGTGTCTAGGTCCCGAACGAGATATTACCCATGAAGCGATACGTTCTGAATGTGTGACCCAATAGGTCCTCGTAAAATTGGCATTTGACATTGACGATATTTAATGTCATGTACAATAAGCGGTGTCTAGCAACACCTTATTGCAATCCAATTAACAAGAATATCGGTGACAACACAAAACTTTCCGTGATAAAAATAAAATGTCTTAATCTCTTTATCTAGGAAGTCATAATTGAACACGAGTCATGGAACGTGTTATACTTGTAAAGTTAAATATTTGAATTCTTAGCCCCGAGTAGATTAATTAAACCGAATAAGATAAATATCTCATATCTAGTTATTAGAGTATGACCATGCATTTCATAATCTCACTCTACCAAGAATGCTAGACATCACTCTCTTGTTATATAAGAGGGACAAATCCTATCTTGATCATTCAACATTCCACAACACAAATTAGGACATACTCAATACATGCCTTTATTGTCCACTCAGTTAAGAGTGACATTTCACGATATCAAAGTATGCAATCTTTTATGCAAGAATCTCTGATGACCTCAAGTCGAAAGATGAGACATGATTATCACAATGAACTCACTCATGACACTCATATAACAATCCATGAAGTGATTTCATAGCGGGTCAATCCAACACACGATACTCCACGTGTACCTATGTGATGATTTGACATCTCATATCCATGACGGCTGTCATCAATCAGCACATACTAGTCTCAGCTTGTACTTGATATCCTAATCTCAATAACACTTGACTAGGGACATTTTAAGAATAGAAATAAACTATTATAAGGATATTACATAATTTATTTAATGAAACATAGATATAAAAGTAAATTATATAATGATATAAATAGCATCATGATACAAAGTTGTGCCAACTAAGTTAAATCATCATATGTTTTTAGGGCATATCCAACAGGATGGGCTCATGACATATTAAGGACAAGTCTCCAAAAATTCCACCCTTAACATGGCCATCTTCAATTCCACAAGAAGCAACAAGGATACATAAACATCAAACTTCTATTTGTTGATATTTCCGGAAGTAGGTAAACTTCTTAATCATCCATCAAAATAAAAGAAAATGATATAACAAAAACTACACACCTTAATTCAGCAACCAAAAAATAACCCCAAATTTTATTGCCAAAAAAAGTGGGGGGGGGGGGGGAAAAAAACCACCAATAAGTTTAATAAGCGATCGAGCTTTCTATAATTCAAACTTAAATGGACAATAAAGAATTATTAGAAGAACTAAAGGTACAATTATGGTACCATGGATTGTTAGGGATTAAATAACTCCTTTAAACTCTCAAATCCATCCAATTACAAATGCCATATGACTTTGTCCAGCCATGTTCATGATGAAAATTTGAATTTTATGATAAAATAAATACTAAGAAACGTTTTATCAAAAATTTAAAAGGCATTCAAAAGTACTTACCTGAAAAAGGTCTTGTGATATCGATCACCATAAGTTATTAGTTCTGAAACTAATCTCACCTCCTCAATTACAAAATCCTTCAAGTTACAATTTTATGTTACACAATCGGAAGCAGCATATGCAAAAAAATATGAAGGGAAGGAAAAGAAGATGCCTGCAAATGACACTAATCTAAATCGACGTCTTCTCTTTCAATTCTGTCTCTCACCCATACATTATTTGCTCCTTGAACAATGGGTCTCATATCGTGCTCTTTTGCTTGAAACCTGTTAGATCATTCTCCCAAGAATACATATCGTAGTTATCTCGAGACATCATGGGGCATTGCCACATGCCAATCACGATCAATTGGACATCGTGAATACCGTACTTGTTCGGCTTGGGTTGCCATAATGAATGGCTCATCAGTCTCTTTATTTTCACGGCGCAATAACCTATTGAAATTTACTATTGTGAAGTTAAAGTCATCTAATTTCCTACCACTTTCTAAGTCTACCTAATTGCACCTAAACAACAAGAACTATAGATTATTCCTATACCGGATTTTAGAGATATCAATTAATTCCCCATAGTAGGCCAAATTATCCAAAATGGGATTCTTTTCTTCGCTACTTGCATAGCTAGTTGTACTAGCCCTACAAAAAAACCCCATTGTTCTAGGTAGAGCCACCTACTTCATGTCTTTTGGTTCTAAACCGAAAGCCATTAACATCACATATGTTGTAGCGCCACCCTTGGTTGAAGAGCCCACTTGCTAAGCATCTAATTTCATTTGACAAGTGTTCACTAACTTTATTCTCTGAAACCTGTAATAACAAAAGCATCGTTCAAATATTTCAATTTAGACCAAATTCAATTGTCGAAAGTTTTTAAGATAAATGTGAAACACTACAAAGTAAATACTAAAATATTTTTCTAGCCAAGTATGGAATGTGGTAGAATGAATACGTTCCTTCTCAGACAGCCTCACCCTCCGATTTTCCCTCGATATAAAAATCATATGAATGCTTCAAAATAAAAAGGCAAGTATTCATATCAATTCATGAAAATTAGCTGAAAATTTGATAACTATATCAAAAATGGGTTACTCACTATCGAAGTGTACTTAAAGCTCCAGATTTGTCAAGCACCCATCAATGAGCTTGCATGAGGGTTACACGATTAAACACAAAATTAGACCCTTTCCCAATTGGCCTGCCCATCTCCATCCCCTCATCTTTATATCAAGATGGTCTATTTTCTTTGCTCTCGACATCTTCCAAGTACTCAGACACAAAGGTCATACATTCTTTCATGAGATATCCACTTTCAATTGAGCCCTCAGGACGGGATCTACTGTGCTTATTTCTCTTCAAGGTCATGAGGTACCTATTTGGAATGATGAACAACAAATTACTTACATGTATTTTATTCTATGAAGTATGAATAGTATTTCCTATGGGACATACCTCTCAATTGGGAACAATTGACCTACATTGAATGGGTTCCTCAATAAAGCATCCTTCGCCAAATGTATAGGTAGATGTTCCATGATATAAAAGAAAAAACAGGGATAAACATCTTCTCCAAAAGACATAACGTTACAGCAAACCGGTCCTGAAGTTGTTCAAGGGATCCCACCCTATTTGTCTTTGAACAAAGTTACCTAAAACATGCAGCTATTTCAATTAATATAAAATGATTTGAACTTGCCTCTTGTTACAACAAACCGGTCCTGAAATTGTTCAAGGGATCCCACTCTATTTGTCTTTGAACAAAGTTGCCTAAAACATGCAGCTCTTTCAATTAATATAAAATGATTTAAACCTACCCTTTTGGCTTGATAAATCAATGTGGAAAAAACATAAAGACAAGTTTCAAGAAAAAAGGCCATTTAAAATGAAAAGGAATTAAAGAAAGAAACAAAATCAGTCCTAGTTCAAGAAGCGGACTAAGAAGCACATGGCAGAAAAATCAAAAGAAGAAGCATGCCATATTAAACACAAAAAACCAAGCATTTTAGTGATAGAGAAATCAACATGGAAAATTTGAAACTCAATTTTGAAGGAGGTCTTCTAAAATGAAAATCAGTCATCCTAGTTGAAGGATTAGGATTTGCCTTTGTAACTCACCTAAAACATGCTTCTACTTCAATTAGTATTTGCACAACATTCTTGGGCAAAGTCTTTCGAGTAGCCAATGGAACTAACTATTGAAGCAAAATATGGATGTCATGAGTTTTCAGTCCCCATATTATCCTTCTTTTAAGATTCACTTGCTCGATATACTAGAGGAATACCCATCAGGCACCAACAAATCCATCAATACTCCTAATAACAGATCAACTTTAGACCTAGACATTGTGTAAGAGGTAGGTGGAAAAATATAACCCGATCCAGAAGGCTTCAAAATTGGATGCAAAGCTTTTTTCATATTCATGACTTCCAAGTCTAGACGGGCTTCAAGTGTATCTTTCGTTCCATTACTCTCACCTAATATTATGTGCAATAGGTTATCACAATTTTTTTTTTCAATATGCATTACATCAAGATTATACCTCACTAGGTTCGTACCCTAATGAGGTAGCTCCCATAAGATGCTTTTCTTCTTCTAATTGTACTTGTTTATTCCATTTTTTTTTTCAAAATCCGACCTACTCCTCTTAATCACATCCTCCAGTAAATATTCTGTGTTGCATCCTTCGAATTGCTTCAATATTTCAGAAGGTAAGAAGCTTCGTGCTCCGTGGTGCTTGTCGGACCTTTACCATGGAAAGACACTTTGTCCTTCTGCAACTTGTGTGTGGGCTTCAAGCAGTGTCGATTGTATAGGAAACAATACTTCCCACTGTTAGGTAATAAATAGCTCAAGCAATTCACACCGGAAATGGGGCAAGCTTTTTCATTATGCATTGAATAACCCACCAATATGAAAGAAGTTAATATGCAACAGCATCCCAACATTACTTTTGTTTTCTGAAGTAAGAAATATATAACCCTTAGCAGCCGAATTCACATACTTTGGAAAATCACTTATTGTCCACAATAGAGTTGCACGTAAACAAAGATTTTCCTTTTAACAGAGTCATAATTCATTACACCTTCATTCCATAATATTTTCAGCTCATTTATGCGTGGCTACGTGTACAAGTCAATTTTATTTCTAGGAGATTTTGGACAATCAATTAGGACAATATAAACCATAGCTGCTTCATGCAAAACCATGGTGACAAGTTGTATATAAGCAACACAACAGGTCAGGTACTGTGAGGGAGGTTCATGTTTGAAAAAGGATTGAACCCATTAGCAGATAGGTCAAGCCGAACATTCTGACAATTTTCACTAAACAAAGTGTTAGCCTAATCAAAATGTTTTCATGCCCGTGAATCTACTAGATGCCTTTACACTTCGTCCTTGACTCTTGGATCCTTGTTCCATCGCATGAGAGATGTTGTTTTTCTGGATATGAATAACTGCTTCAAATGTTGTATTTGTGGAAAATATCTTACCCTTTTAGATGCTATTTTGCCCCCTTTAGTGGTGTACCTTGGAGCCTTACAAACAACACATTCAGTAAGTTAATCACCGATTCCTCGGTAGAGCATGCAATTGATTGGACATGCATCCCAAGTGTTAGACTCCATTCCAAAGGCATTAGTTATTTTAGATGCCTCAAAATAGCTTGGAGGTGCATTGACACCATATTCACTAAATGCATCATTCAACAGTCCAAGCAACATGTCCAAGGATTTGTTTGTCCATCTGGTTAAGACTTTTATATGTATTAGTCTCATTGGGAAAGAAAGGGAAGAAAATTGTGAACAACCATCATACAATGGAACATTGGCCTCCTCCAACTTCTGGAGCACTCGTTTAACTTCATTTGGTGCTTCACACCCATTGTCACTGCTCTCGAATCCCATAGCATCATTCAACATCCTAGACATGTCATCAACCATGGGTGTTCCTTCACTGATACATGTACTTCCTAATTCATCTACTACCATGATTTTCCCTTTGTTGCAGTGCCAATTCTTATACCACCCCGCATCTTGCAGTGTTGTCTAATCTCTAATGCACACTTGAAGAAGTGGTTGTGACATTGAGTGCAGGGACATAGTATATTAGACCCCTTCTTCTTTTCTTGGAAGGCATATTCTATAAACTGATCTAAACCTTCATCATATTCCTTTGACAAATAATCATTCCTATCGATCCACGACTGATCCATCCCTAATCAAGTAGATAAGTAGAAAGTTTCCACGGTGAATGGTATCAATGTAGGAAAGTTACATTTACTAGTAAATTGATGCAAGCATGTTTTTTAAAAATGAGTGCATTAGTGCAACTTTTGACAAATTTGGAGCATTGAATTCTTTTTAGAATTAGCCTAGTTCATAGAAAAGCCTTTGCAAATTGTTGTAGAGCATGTGTCAATAATTAACAATAGCATTTTATGGAGAATAAATAAAAAACTATATTAGAGTGACTATTGTATAATATTTCCAGCACCCACAATCCAAACATGAACAAAAGAAGGAAATATAACAACATATACTAGTTAAATTGACGAACTTTAAAATACACATAACACATTTCCAAGAAGATATATAATGAAAGAAAAGAGCCATTGAATCAGAACATGTGACAACCTTAATTTTCAGGTCTAAATATGGAATATTATTAACTAAAGTTTATAGTTAAATTTCTCATTCTTCTTCATAGCTAAATTTCATATATAGTAACACTTAATTTTTGAACCACTTAAACAATGCAAATATATGCTAAATTTCATATTTAGCCAGAAAGAACCAAAAATGTCAATTGATATGAGGGGAATGGTGGAGTGAAGTGTTAAATTATTCTATTGAACATTGCTATCTTCTTGCCCTAAATCATTCTGTCAGTCACTCTAGTTTACTACTTTCATTCATTGTTTTTCAAAGTTAGAGAAAATTTAATGTTCGAGAATACAAGCATCCTTGATGAACCCAAAAAATATTTTTTAAATTAATATTCAAGATTATTTTTTACTTTATTTTAAAATTTTAAATATTTCTAAAAAAACAAATTGAAAATGACAGATTAAATCTATCTCAAAGAACCCATAAATTATAACGCAGGTCCATCTCTCAAAGTCATCAGTACCAATGTACATACACATTGGCTATTATAGTTCCTAAAAAAAATTATGTTTGGTTCCTAGTGAGTTAAACAATTTACCTTTTGTACTTTTGATGGTCATTTCGTCTTGAGCATGAGGTAACTCTAGAATTGAGCTACCTTGAAAATCAACGCTTCAACCTCCAAACTATGCCCAGCTACTTTGCAATCAACTACAAATTTGAGCTGAATCAAATATGAGCTACCTTGCCTTAGAACCTCGAATCCCTTTAATTTTAAATTTGAGCTATATTGAATCACCTTTTTGATTAAGGCAATGAGTTGGGACTAAGAAAAGGACATCATTGAGCTGAAGTGAAGAGAAGAAGAGAAGCTGGCGGAAATCGAAAAGAGAAAAAGGGTAGTGAGCTGGTTTTTTTGTTAAGTGTGGAAAACAAAGAGGAGAGAAAGTGGTGGAATTACTTGGCTGGAGTGATTCAAGGAAAGTGCAAAGTTGATTGAAAAGAGGGAAAAATATTAAATGTGCATTCCAGATAAGACATGACTACTTCTTTTGTCCCTTTCCTATTTCAAATGAAAAAAATTGCATCAGCCTTTCCCACCTTTCCAATTCAATTTCCTTCCAACACTAGTTAGTCTTAAAATCACTAGAAGCCCACAAGTAATAGGGGTTAGCCAAAAAAAAATCTAGTTGTTTAATAGTGTAACGGCTTTGGGAAGATTAATCACAAATTAAGAAGGGTTACAAATATAGTACATAAATTAATACTACTGAAATTAACATAATAATTTTATATCTTAGATATTCATAAATATATATATATATATATATATATATATATATATACACAAAATATTCCAAATATATAAGATAAAAAAATGTATAAGTATGTATAGAAAATACGTAAATCAAATTTTGATCATTTTTCCTCAAAAGCAGTGTCACACATTTTCCGTTTCAATCTTCATGCCCGGAAGAGAGCTAATGCTCTGAAACAAAAAAAATCCTCTTCCGAATTTCCATTATCTGAAACCAATATTCTTCTTACAAGGAGTGTCCAAAAACAACCAAAACTCAAAAGTGTTAGCTCACGCCCCATACCAACCAAAACTCCTGAAGGTAACGCATCCATTGCAATTCAAAGCTGGGTGATTTCCTTTCTCTCGATGACCGGTTTGAGATTCCCTGAAGAAGCAAAATTGCAATTCAGAGCGGATTGGTATTGTTCACACAAGGCACAAACGATTGGTTTTTGAAGGGGTCTACATCGATTCTAAGTGTTAGAGGCGGGTAATTGATTCTATCTTTTGACTTTTTTCAATTAACTATTTTTTTAAGTTGGAAAAACTGGGGTAAATTTTGATTACAATGCACCGATTAATTACTTTTTTTGTGATCTTGGAGGGAATTTGATAGTATTGAAGTTTATGGACTCGATATTTGTTGCAAATCTTGTTGAAACTTTATCATGATTTTTGGAATTTTTAAATTAAATTTAAATAGGAGGACCAGTGTTAATGTTATCTAGCTAAAGCTTATTATAAGTTCGGAAATTTGTGAGATGACACTTTTAACTTGAAACTTTTGAAGGTGATGCTTTCTTTGCAAAGCTTTTAACTTGACATGATTTCCTGATAATCAAAGGCATAGTTCACCTGTTTTTCCTTAATTTTTTTTGTTGCATTATTTCTTTTTGCTTTTAAGTCATTTGGTTATCAATATTTCTTTTTTTTTTGGGTTGTCAAGTTGTTTTGTTAGTTTAAGGCTTATTAATTAAACTCTTGTAATAAGGGGAAAGAGTTACGTGAGTTCTAGGAGGGAGCTCTGTTAAATTGCATAGACTTTTGCATCATAATATTAACATAGTTAGCTCTGCTCATCTCTCTCCCTCTCTTCCTCCCTATGTTTTCATTGCCTTGTATTGAACTCTAGAAGTTTGAGTTTCATTGTTTATGTGTGAAATGGATGCAAAGCCATGTCTATGTTAACATAATGTTGCTCCACTGTAGACCATTCTAGCCATCAATAAATAAGGACAAATTAGAATTGATAAAAGATGCTGATTACTACAAGTGGGAGGATAACCAAAGCTATTCCAGCTGATTCAGGATCAAGCTCCTATTTGTCGATTGGGAAGCCCAGAATGTCAGCCTTCCATTTTTCCAGTCTAGAGCATGTAGGAGACATGTTAAACTTCTCGATGTTTGACATTCATCTCGAGTAAGTCTTCGAGAGTCCTTACAAAATGATTATTATGTTACTTAATTTTGTTCTATGAACTGGTTGCATTTGCATGTTCTGTATAGTGGCCTTCCTAAGTTACTATGTAGCTAAAGAAAACCATTATTCCCTATAGGAACATTTGGGATAAGTGCCGGAAGAGTAGCAAAGATTGTCCCTATGCATTGACTTACTTTAGTTTCATATCTATTGTATCACCGATCAGAAGAGTGTCATAAAATGGATCAGGAAGCTGGACATTTTGTCCCGTCAGTACATTTTGATCCCAATTGTCATGTGGTAATTATTCGAGATGACCCATTTATATTTATTACGAATTGCATTTTGGTATCGTTAATGTCATAACACAATTTTGTAACTTGAACATGCAGGACCCACTAGACTCTATTGTTTTATTGTGGATTCAATGACAGCTCTTTGGACAGATGTATTATTCTTTTAGACTCATTGCCATTAGCAAACTAGAGTGCCCTAGAACCACTAGCAAGATGGTATGTCTAGACTCTATACTATGAAACTTATCATTCCAACTCATTTATGGATTGATTGCTCTAATCTTGATTGTTTTTTTCATGTCATTAGGTTCTTGGATGGCATGCACAAAGTGAAGGTACCATATGTAAGTGGCATTTAATCTTTTGTTGTTTCACAGATTGTTATAGCTAACTTCTTTTTCTAGCATCATGTACTCCTAGGTTCCTCGTCAGGTAAGGGGTGAGGAATCCTTCTATTATGTCATCATGTATGCCTATTTGTTCATTCGAAAGGCTCCAGAGACTTTTAGTTTGGATAGTTACCCACATTTTGTAACGACTTTCATCCAAATGTTAAATTACAAGCACTATTTTTTATGTCTTTGGTATCTTTGTTTATATCATCTTGGTAAATTTTTTGAAAAATGAAAATATTTCATAAGGTCTAAATGGATAGGGGAAGCATAATATTTAGTTTCCTGGACAAGAAGGCTTTGAATTATATAATTGAGGTGAAATTCCCTAATATAAGCTTCTAAAGTTAACCATATTAAAATTTAAAATTAAAAGCAACAAAACATATAATTGTCTTCCATGTAGGGATTTTGTGCAAAATCACCTAAATGTATGTATCAAATTAGTCTACATCACAGACTCAAATATTAGGGGAACACATTTATTAGTAAAACTTTCTGCTCTACACTCAAGCACTGAAAGCAATGAGGCTGCTTCTTTTTCTATCATATCCAAGCAGAACTCATAGTCACCAAATACAGGAGAACAAAAGTAAAACCTTAATATTAATAACACCATCAAACTGAAAACATTTCATCTCAATGTCTGTAGGTATCTTTAATGGTTGTGGTGTCATTCTTCTCCTAATGTTTTTAACAAGAGCATCTTTCACTTCCTCAATGAGAGTAGGAACCATGTTTTAGAATATTTTATTTTTTCAAAAGGATGCCTTGGAATTAAGTTGTTTTTGTTTGTAGATGACACCAGACTGGTTCTCTATTGAGGCACTAAACAATTTCTGGACAGAATTGCAAGCCCTGGATGATAAAGCTTGCAATGATCACGTCAATGGGAATCCTGAGGACGTTGATATTCTTGGTTGCTATGCAATGGAGAACTTCCATTTAGAGTGTGACCAAGGAGTTTTAGGGGAGAAAAATAGAGAACGTAAGGTCGGAAAAAAGGATATTAAGGTATGTTTCATTATGGGTTAATATTGTAGATGGTATAAGAGTATTCCATTTTTTTATTATGCATTAACTTTTCAATTTTTTGTCAAATTCTACAGAAAGCTTGTACTAAAAATGAAAAGATATAGGATCAACAAGTTGGTCCCTCCAAAGTGTCTTCATCTTAATCATTTCACTCTGTTGAAATGGAAGAGCTAGGATCCTACTCAGACTGGTTAAAACGTATTGCAAGATTGAAAACCTTGTTGTTCTGTGAAGCTAGTCAACATGAAGTCCCCAAGTCTACTAGTCCCCACTCTTCGAGGCAGTGGCACCCATCTAGCAGGTTTTTAGAATGCAGACATGCAACAATTGCACATCCCCTGTTAGGAAGAAATTGTTGAAGAAACATAGCGACCCATCAAGTGCCAAACCATCTTCTGATCCTACGACCTCAAGTGAGTACATGAATCCTAGTTTTAGTGATTGCAAAGTTGAATCACTTGTAATTATATCAATGTAAGGCTATTTAGGATTCATAATTTTTTATAGTTCTAGTTCTTGGATGAAACCAAGATCTTCTTCAAAGCTTGGTTCTTGTTTTTATGTATATTATGTAGGCTTATAATGATTTATTGTTGATTAAGTCCTTATAATGCCTTTTTTTTTTGGTAATTAAACAAGCTAGATGACTGCTTCATCAAGTAGGAAAGGTCATGGACCTGCTAAGCTACCCAGTAGATGAGGTACTGGGAATCGCCTACGTGTTGATTTGTCAGCTCTAGGTGGCATCATTGGTGATGATTGCACTCAGTTTGCTATGGCTAGTGATGTCCTAGCAAACATGGGCAACAAGCTATCGATCACTTATCATTCATTTAGTCATGTGCCAAACGAGATCAAGGATCAGCTGTGGGAGGAGATAAAGGTATAGAAATGAAAATATTTTTTATTATTTAGATTGTCAACCTATTGCTATATCTCAGAAAAAAAAGTGCAAGAATATTTAGATTTGGTAACAAATTTCAAAATACATTAAAGATAAACCTCGACTAATTGTGCATTCTATTTCATTTCAGGAAAACATTACTTTTCCTGACAACGACGCAGCACGAAGGTTGGTATTTAATTCGGTGGGACCACAAAAGTAGGCTAAAGAAGGAATTCTTCAAATCCTACCAAGATAGTAATGAAATACCACCATGTAGGGATGAGAGGGTTGATCAACTGCAATGGAAGCAATTTGCAAGTACTGGAAGAGGGACAAAGTGAAGATTGTTTCCTTCTTTAATTTCCAACTACTTCTTTAGTTTTCTACCTCACTTCTTATTGCTTGTTTGAAATTACCGTCTCTAATTCAATTATAATATATTTATATATACATATATATATATATATATATATATTTATTTATTTAGGCAGAGTCTGCTCAAAACTCATTAAACTGAGCACATCAAAGTTCCCCACGTCATAGGGAAGACTCCATTTTTGATTATCTAGGAAAAGGTAAACTCTTTAATTGGTTTTGATAAACCTCATATTATTGTTTAGCTTTCTTATACAATTTTATGATGGTTTCTTGTCTCAAAACTCTATTAATGGTTTCAATTATACAATTTTTTTACAACTATCTGCAGAGGGGAAGGCGTCGACATAGTTTGATGAGTTTCGGGTGACCAGAAAAAGGTAGGATTCCTCCATAGCTGATGACATCATGGGGATATTGCTATAAGTCTTCCCACATCTTTTATTGATTCTAATCAAAGGTTAAGTATATTGATTGGCATATAATTTGATAGTCAAAAGCAAAACCAGTTGGTCATTGGATTAATGTTACTATGATGTATATTGCAGACATCTATGGAGAGCTAGTACATGAAGTTTCTTGAGGACGAGGCAAAGGAAGAGATCTACTCCTCTTTAGTTGGCTAAGATAGAAAGGGTTGTTTGGGTTGTGTGGGAAAGGGGCAGTCAAAGTTAATTTTAAGGGCATTAGAGGCCATTGCAATTGGGCAGAGAGTTTGCAACTTGAAAGGGAGAGAATTAGAGAACAACTTCAACTTGAGTAGGAAGCTTTGAAGGATGAGTTGGAAAATAAGATTGAGAGTAGAGGTCTTGAGTCAGGTGGAGGAAGAGATGAAGGCCTTTTATCCATGAATGGGTCCCGGTATTGTCGGGCTTCTACTTGTAGCCCCATTGCCTCCCTCAAGTGCTTCCAACACATTAGTTGGAGTTGCATCGACCAATAGGAAACCTCCCAACGTTGATGCTTCAGACCATTTGACTTAAACCCCACCTTGATGCTCTTTCTATTTCAGGTATGCTTGAGATTTTGGTCATGACCATTTTAGTTGCTCATAAAACTGTTTTCATTTGTTTATCATTCTAGTGGTCATGTTAATTTGTTGCTTTGCATATTGTATATCCTTCTTGTGTTACGATCCCTTCTGGAAATTTCAATGAGCATGGTTCATAAGTCCTGCAATCATATGCATAAATTCTATTGGACATTGGGTTGTTATCCCTTACACATATTGAATGTTGGAAATATTAGCATATTTCCCATTGTTTGGATTGATTGGTGGTCAATATTTTTGCATATATGTGGATAGTGATTTCTGTACACTTCTGGACTGCTCGAGATAGTGTGTTTTGCATGTCTTGACAGTTGGTTTTGAATCTTACATAGTCTGCCCAATAGTTTGTTTGACAAAGACAAAATAGAATTTTAAGACACTCTTGTTCTTAGAGACTGCAATCCTGTTTTAAAACCTGGCAGATGCTAGTATGACATTGTGAGAAGATTTCTGCCTTTGAATTATGTCTTGAGGTTAAAAGAACAACTTGCCACTTTCTGCTTTTAATCCCTTTACTGCTTGGTAGTTAAGTTCTTGGAGAGATGGTTATATACTTAGTGTTCTGTGTTCGTTAGTATGCTTAGTGTTCTGTAGTTTGTGAACTTTTGTGTTGACTATTAGGTTCTATAGATAAAGAACATTCAAAGTACATATCTATTTTTGAATGTTACTTTGGTCATTGTGAGTTTCTGGTGCTACTTTGACTTTTTCTTGTCTTTCTAATTTTTGGTACTCGAAGTTAACAATTTTTTGTTGTTGTGGAACAATTTGTTAGGATTATTAGCATTTTTTGGCATTTTTTTTATGTGGAGGGGTTGAAGCAGTATTCATTTCTAGTTGTAAAATCATTTTGATATTGTATGTATTTGGTTTGATGGAGGCATTCTTTTGAATTTGACTGGCTGTTATGTTAACTTAGTTACACTTTTGGGAACAAGCTATACAACTTAGGTTCTAGTTGAGGGATTAAGATTAGTGATGGAGTAGTTTTGATGAGAGATGAGGCAGTAGTGATGGCATGTTGCCAAATATTGAACATGTATGTAATGTTTTGGTATATTGGATTAAGAACTTAACTGCTTCCTTTTGTGACTTGGGTTCTGGTTGTATGATTATATTTGGAGGATGTAGTTTTGATAAGAGATGAGGTTGTAGTGGTGGCACATTGCCAAATCTTGATCATATATGTAAAGTTTAAAATTGGATGCATTTGGTAAGAATGCTTTTAAAGTTTAAAATTGAATGTTGGCTCAAAATTGCCTTTATCCACCCCTTTAAAGTTTAAAATTGGATGCATTTGGTAATTAAGAATGTTTTTAAAGTTTTAAATTGAACATTGGCCAAAATTGCCTTTATCAATTTGGTGTTTTTTTCCCATTATCTCTCCAAGTCAATCACCTTAGTTAAAGTTTAAAATTGGATGCATTCTATTTTTGAAGTTTAAAATTGAAAATTGGCTAAAATTTTCTTTACTAGGTTTAATTTTTTTCCCCCCATTTTCTCTATCTCTTTTATTTGAAAAGCCTTTTGAAGGGAAAAAAAAATTGGAAGAAAAGTCCTCTTTTATGAAAACTATTGCTATGAACATATATTGCATGGCTCAGTGGAATTTTGCCCCTGCATTCTTCAAACTAAATGGCATTTTGGTATGACAATAGGTCCCGGCCTTCGTAATAAATGAGGTCGTTTCCATGTCTTCCATGCCATTGGAATCTAATGAGACCCCCTATAGGCATCTAGGAAACAAAACCATTGATATTGAATCCACCATTTGGTCAAATACTCAAAAGCAGGTACGAGTCTTTCTAACAATGTTTGTTGAGTGTGGTGACATCCACACACATCCTCCATGTCCCTTGCTTTTTAGGCACAACCATTGGATTGGCAAGCCATCAAGGTACACAATCTCCTTGAAGATCCCAGCGTCAAGAAGAGTTTGGACTTCTCGAGCTATGACTTCATTTTTCTCAGAAGCAAAAGTTCTTTTCTTTTGCTTTATTGGCTTGACTCCTGGCCTGAGATCGACCTTGTGTTCCACTACCTCTTTGTCAATTCCTTCAAGGTCAGTAGGTCGCCAGGCGAAAACTCTTGGTTACTATTGAATTGAGTCAATGAGCTTGACGTTAATCTTAGAAGGCAAAAGTTCACCTTTCTTGAGGAATTCGGAGTTGAGAAAAAAATTTTCGCCTTTGTTGGCTGCTTGGATTCTGGACTTATCATCCTCCTTAGGGAGGTTGATGAAATCATCCCGCTCTGACATTGTTGGGGCCTAGCATCCCCTTTGGTGAGGTAGCATTCTACCACTGTCTGTCTATCTCTTGCTAGGGTGATCTAGTGTTCTAAAAGCTGGATCCTCATGCAGTAGCTTAGCAAAGAAATTTCAGCTTTTAGGTCCATGACTCCTCTGCTATCAAGAATTGCATTGTAAGTTCCCTATGCATCAACCACCAGGTAGGCCATGCCCTCTATGATTCCTTTTCCATTTACAAAGACTGCAGTTGGAACCCTTAGAATCCCCTCTGTATAGGTCCTGTTTCCACTAAAACTAGTCAGGGCAGTATCTGATTTTATCAGTGAGTTCTTGTCTATCCCCTTTTGATCTAATGCCTTTTTGTATAAGACATTCACTGCACTTCCGATGTCAACCAAAATTTTCCATTCAAAAAATTCCTCAATCTGGAATGACACTGTTAAGGGGTTTGAATCTCCTCCGCGAGCTTGTTTCGACCTTCTTTCGATGGCTATAATCTCTCTGATTGGAGGTCGCTGCTAGTTTGTCACTATAGGTGCTGGATTTACAAGACCTGCATTCTTAGCCAGAAATTCTAGCAAGTGGGCCTCCTTTACTAGCCTCTCGATTTCTTGTTTAAGGTCAAAATAGCCTCTATAATGGCCATGGTCCCTGTGGAAATGGCAGAACTTTGTCGTGTCTCTCTTGGCCAGAAGAGTTTTGAGAGGTCTTGGTTGCTTCAAAAGACCTTTCTTTTCCATGACCACCAAGATTTCCGCTGACGAGGTTGTTGAGGGAGTTGTCACTAGGTAGGGAATTGTCTTCTTTTTCTTATCTGAAGGTGAACCCTATGAATGAGAATCCTTCCTGTCTCGCTTGGATGCTTGTGGGGTTTTAGGTCACCCCTTGGTCTCTTTTTTAGTAGTTGAGGTGAATCTTGGAATCTTTTTCTGGATTGCCGTTTCTTCTGCTTTGATGAATTTTTTGAGGACTGTTTAGCTCCTAGATAGTCTGCTCTAGCTATTCTGCCAACCTAAGAGCTACATACCCCCATTGCAATCCCTATTTAAAAGTGATGATGTAGATGACATCATTTTTCTACTCGATTTGTACTAGTTCGTCATTGAAACGACTATAGTAGCTTCTGGTGCTCTCACCAACTTTTAGTTTGATGTTAAAAAAGATCATCGATATCTTTCTCACCCCTTTTGCTACTGTGATATTTCTTTAGGAACAACTCCTTCGGTTGTGTCCAGCTTGAAATGCTTTGCATCTGGAACACTCTTGAACTAGGATTGTGCTTTCTTTGTTAACATAGATCGGAAATCTAGGCAATTGACATGATTAGTGTACTCGAACATTTTCATGTAGGAAACATACTCATCTATATGTTGCAACGATTCCCCTGTACCATCTTACTTCTACTCCACTTGTGGTGCTTTGAATCCTGACGGTATTCGAGCAGTTCTCATACTGTGGACAAATGGTGAAGGCTCCAATAGGTCCACATTGCTTCGTATTTCCTGGTTCCCATTTCTCTCCTGATTTGTTGGGAGAGTCACTCTCCTCGGTGGATTCAAGGCTACCTCTCGAGCACCACTGCCTATTCTTTTAGTCAGGCTTCGTCGAGGAGGTATCCTTCCCTTGAGAGGAATTCTCAGTGAGCTCTGTTGCTTGTCAAGACTTGCTTCCTATCGTTGACCTTTTGAGATTACTGCTTGATTAAGCCTATCCCTCAGGTCATAACTCTTCCGATTGTGTAGGGCTTCTCTAAGATCGATCACAGGTGGGCCTCTTCCTATGTTAACTCTTTCATTAATCCTTTCCCTCTATGATCTTTCGTGCTTCTGCCTTCCATGTTTGGTTGAAGGTTGTTCTTTATTTCTGAAGCCAAGGGTTGATCTGGTTGCATGCAATCCCTTTGTTCTTAGGGTTGATGTGTTTCCCTCTAAGATGGGGTATCACTATGCCTAGTCGATATACAATCTCTTCTGCCAAAGATTCCTTCTAGGGCTACCACCATACATTCAAAGAGGTCAGCCAGAACAGAAACCCGACTGCCCCCTAATCTTTATGGTCTGGGGTTATTGTCATTGTCATTCTTTTTTGGATGTCTCGGTCCTCCTCTTCCATGCTTTGGTGGATGGTCCACCAGGACTCTCCGGGATGGTCTGAACCGTGATGGTCTATGCAATTCTTGCTGGTTGATCGGTCGGATATTATTGGTATCTTTGCTTGGGACTTGGTCTTCAGGCACTTCTTCTCCAGTGCATAACTGTGTTCTAGCTGGTGGTCTACCATGACGTGGTGGTTGCACAAGCGTTGGTTGTGATCGAACCATCGCAATTCTTTATTTTTTCTTTTTATGTGTGTCGAAGGAAGCTAAGCTTCGAATGTTCTTCCCATAAATAGCGCTAGAAGTGATGGAGCTCCGAAACTATCTCTGGGTCACCCCGAATAGTGATGCCCCTTGAAATCACAACCAAAAGCAGAAAATTAGATCACCAGAGTAGGCTGTCGCCCTGAGGGTAACTCTGATGACTAAGTTAGTATTTCCTTAGAGAGTTTTTTTGACGCAATTAGATCAATCTTTCCTATAACAGTATGTGATTTGATAATGTATATCAAATAATGAGTTACCTTGTTGGAGTAAATCTCAATTAAATGAAGGTAGGCAATTAGGATAATTGTGAGATCATGTCTCACCAATTGCACCTAGAATCGTGGAGTTTCCTTAAGTTCGGATGCACTACCATGTAGGTCTTTGGTGCGAGAACTACAAGCTCGTTATCGAGCTTTAAACCAACTTCGCGACCTCCCCATGATCATTGAAGGTCTTGATGATCCTTTTTAGAAGGTCACGATGAGTGATCTTAGGTTCATAGTGCGTGTAAAGAGTCATAGATATTAAGTCGTGACATAGTAGGTACGTAAGTTGGATCGGAGCTTACCGAGTCAAAGGTCACGGTCTTGTGACCTGGACCTTCCCAAGCTCATTGAAGGTCAGTGACTTGGAATGTCGGTGGAAAGGAGGTCGCTGCTCACCTTTCCTCTTAGTTTGCAATTCGGACCTTTAGATATTCTGGGTGAGACTTGGATCCATTTGGTTTGGGTCAGGTTATTCGAATTGTACCCGTTTCACCGATTACTCTAATTTAATATCTCAACTTAGATTTGATAAAATAAGTTTCTTCGATTCACTTAGTATTTGCGTAGTCAAGAAAGTTAACCCCAATTATCAAATAATATAATTGTTCTGAAAAGTATCCAGGAAAATACAAAAGGGAACTTAACCACAAAACAGAATATATATATATATATATATATATATAAATAAATATATATATATATATTTATATATT
>JAOXNR010000490.1:0-11032 GCA_028571225.1 Parsonsia alboflavescens
TTTTTTCTTTTCAATAATAGTTCTAAAAGAATAATATTTGCACAACAATAATATTTATGATTGTGACTAAACGAATACCATAAAATATATTTATAAGATTTGTCCATATTATTTAAATTCATGAAAGAAATTGTACAAGGGAAAGACGGTGAAATGCCCTCCTTCTCACGTACCATTTTCTCACATAACTTTGAATATTGAAACTCCTTATCAGTTTTTAAAAATGTAAATAATTAAAAGAACATTGAAATAATATTTTTTCATTTAATATTATTTAAAAAATTTTCTATATTAGCAGTTTAATTATATTTGTAATGAAAAGATATTTAATGTACTCAGGGTTAATAAAAAGTTTTTAATTAATTGGACAATTCAAATTAGATGAAAGAAATCATATTACAATCTTAAAATGGTACAATTATAAAGAATCTGTATTTCTTTTATATACAAAGGTAGATCGATCTACATGTAAATTGCTGAGAAGATGGCTCATCCCTTCCCAAAAATTTTTAAAAAAGAAAGGGGAAAAAAAAAAAAAAAAGACTCATACATATAGAAAGTTGATTTTAAAAGGCTTAACCATTGAAGTTGTCATTTTTTTTTTCAGTTTAACCATTGAAATACAAAACAAGTCAATTTAACTATTATACTTTACATTTTATGACACTTTAACCACTATATACTTGTTCGATCATATAACAATTATAAATGTAATTAATCATCGTTAATAATATCATGCGGCTTGACATATTATTAAAAATTTCCATGTCAACTAAATTATATTGTAAAAATTTTAGTCCATATCATTCAAATAATGTGTCATTAAAAAATTAGATAAATGAAGAAGTTGACAAAATGAAGAAGTTTCTCTTAGCTAATATGAAAAATTTTGGTGATAAAGAAAACCACGTGACATTATCATTGAAGAATGATTACATTCGTAACTATCATTTAACCAGACCACCATAAAGTGGCAAAATTTTCTAAAAACTCAGAGTATAATGGCAAAATTATTTGAAAATCCAAAGTATAATGGTTAAATTGACTAGTTTTGTATTTTAATGGTCAAATTGAAAAAACATAACAACTTCATTGACCACATTGTTAGTTAAGCCATTTTAAAAATAAGTTAGCCAAGAAATTAATTAAAAGAAATTTGAGATTTCCATATGTATAAAGTAAATGAGAGTTTTTATTTGTTTTTTTGTTGTGCGAAAAGAAGGCCGCTAACTCATAGACATACTTGGGAGAATTTAGAAGCCTTATAACCTACCATCTCAGGAAAATGAACCAGATACAAAATATCTCATCTGATTTGAATGATTTGATCTGATTGAGATAAATCGAATATTTCTTCTGAAAGACAATTCAAGTGAATTTATAACAAAAATATTGAGAAACTAAATATCAACATATGGATTAGGCAAAAAATAATGTAGATAACTTGTGGATTTATCATTTTATGGTTCTTTCTCTATCTAATTTTGATTGTCAAGTTTTGATCTTTTTGTAAGCATGAAGAGAGTAATAGAGCATATGAGTGAACTACCATGTTATAATTATTAATATTGAAGGAATTTTTTAAATGAAAAAGCTTTGAAAAAGTAGAAGTACTTATAATTTTATACTCTCCCTATGCTCCGATTGAATGTTTGATTTTAACTTGAACAAATTTTAAAAACAAAGTTTGACTTAACTCGTTTTTAACATTGTAAATGTTAAATTTTTTAATAAAATTTAATTAATTAGAAAAATAAAATATTCAATTCATGAATCACGATTAAAAGAGTACTATTGATGATGGAAAATGATGGGGGTTGTATAGTGGAAAATGATGGTAAAAGAGAGCATTTCCTCTTTCCCTCTTAACAGAGTATTTTAAAGAATTTTTAACACTATAAACAAAAGTTCACCAGCAGGAAATAGTTTTAGCAATATATGGAAAGTCATAATCTTGAGTCCTGAAAGTGACGAGATAATAGGAAGAAATTGAAAACTAAAGAGACCAAAAAAAAAAAAAAATTTTTTTTTTCAATCCCCTGTATCCCCTTCCTTCCCCCTAGGATCATCAGTGATTACTCCCATCATTTGTAGGACTCAAGATCTTTCGAGTAAAAGTATTACTACTTATCACTATACTTACCAGACTTGATATATTTAACAATTTTTTTAATAGTTATTAGATATAAAAGATATCCATTTGTATTTGCTAAGCTTATTGAATATATATGAATATTCATATAATTTAACTTATTCATCGGATCCATATTTACTAAATAATAAATTGATTTTATATATTCATTGTAAAGTTACTTTATAGATATGGAAATCTCACCTTTATTTTAATTAATTTCTTGGCTAACTTACTTTAAAATGGCTTATTCTCATCCCCAAGAAAGAAAATAAGATGGAATTTGGTGATTGCAGGTCAATATGTTTATGCAACTTCACATCTAAGGTAATGGGAAAGAATATTTTATTGTGTCTTTCTGATTTGCTGCCTAAGATTATTTCAGATAATCAAAGTGGATTTGTGAAAGGTAGAAGTATTACGGATAACATTTTACTTGCATCTGAAATGGCTCAGTCTCTCAATAAGAAATGTCGAGAGGGTAATATCATCATTAAGTCGAACATGCTTAAAGCATTCAATAGGGTCTCATGGTCTTTTCTACTTTAGGAGCTTCGCAAATTTGGGTTCAACTAGCATTTTCGTCATTTAATTCGAAATTGTTTGACATGCAATAATTTCTCTATTACTATAAACAACGGCATATGTGGTTTCTTTCCATCAAGTAGAGGGGTCAGACAAAGAGATCCATTATCTCCTTTATTATTTATTTTGGCAATAGAAGTCCTTTCAAGGGGATTAAATAGGATGTCGAGTGATGGGAGCTTGGAGGAGTTTTTTACAAGACAACGGGGTCTTCCTTTATCTCATTTGAGTTATGCTGATGACGTGATTATTTTTACTAAATCTTGTAAGAAAAATCTCAGAGGACTAATAGCATTTTTGGAACTTTATAAGGATATTTTGGGACAAAAAATTAACTTTCGTAAAAGCTCCTTTTATGCTCCAATTACTACCCCTCTTTCCAAATTGCAGATGATTAAAATGTGATTGGTTTTTTCCTTAAAGACATACCAATCACATATCTTGGTTGTCCGATTTTCACAGGAAGGGTGAAGGTCTCATATTTTCAAGCTCTGATCCAAAAGGTGGTATCCAAAATTAAGGGATGGCGGAACAAATTCCTTATTATGGCAGGAAGATTGGTGTTGGTCAAACATGTTCTGAACTCTATAGTCATGTACATCCTTGTAGTTGTTGATCCCCCTCGAAGTGTTTTATATCTGTTGGAGCAGCATTTTGCAAACTTTCTCGGGGGGAGAAGTCACTTTGGTTATAAGAAGCATTGGTGTTCATGGGCTAGGCTCTGTAAACCAATCAATCAAAGGGGTTTGGGTCTTCAGGATTTTTGAAGTTTCATCACAACCTTTTCTTGCAAACTTTGGTGGCGCTCTAGGTGTTCAAATGGCTTCTGGTCATCATTCATGAAATTCAAGTACAAGTACTCTCTGTGTGGCCCCTTGCAAGAAGCTAGCTCTTCAATATGGCGGAGAATGATCACAATCTTAGAAGTGGCTTAGCAAAATACGGGGCTGTTGGTTGGAAGTGGTAACTCTTCTTTTTGGAATGTAGATTAGGCCTTATCGGGTAGGCTATGTGACCGAATAGAGAATGTGAGCATGCATCAGATCAAAATTAAAGATGTGTGGCTGCCACATGGTTGGAATTGGGATTTTATCAATCAGCTTATACCTGTTCACTTGTGTCCTGTGTTCCATTGAACCCAAATTTTTCCCTCAGATCCAGATAAACTCATTTGGATGCCTTCGAATTCTGGTAACTTTGTATTTGCTTCAACTTTAGCTCTTTTTGATAGTAGTGCTACTTTAGCTCTTGATTGGGGCTAGTTTTCGCAAAAGTATATCCCTCTTGATTGGACTTTGTTCATTTGGAGAATGCTTAAGGGTTATCTACCAATTGATGATAAAATGTGCAAAATTGGTTTTAATATGGTGTCCCGGTGTCACTGTCTATGGCACACATAATCAACCGAACATCTATTCATAAGATGTTCTGTTACTATCCTTGTTTGGAACAAGATGGTTGATTTTCTGGGTATTCATGGTGGTGCTTCCAACACAATGGCCGAGCTGATGCAAGGATGGCAACAACTGAACGTACATATTGCTGAGGCAAGCTTCTTGGTAATAGTTTCGGTTTGTAGAGTATTATGGAAAGTCCGTAACAAATTTATCTTTGAAGGAGTTGCACTGTTAGCCTCTTATATTTTCTGATCTTCTAGATAGTTACTTCTGGAGATTGCAGCAACTCATAGCTTAGATAAGATTCTCAGGCTGTGCAGGGGTGTTGATGTTCACTGCACATCTCCCAGGCACATGCGACTTTCAATACAAGCTAGTTCTGAATATGGATTGGGCTTCTAAGGGTAATCCGAGAGAAGCTCCCATTGGAGGGGTCTTGAGATTTGGTAATGGCAAGTTCATTTTTGGATTTGCACAAGTTCTTCGCATTTTCAATAACACTGTTGCAAAGCTCAAAGCTATGGCAACAGGCATTTAAATTTGTTAGGATAGAGGGTATTCTCAAGCAATTATACAATGGGACTCCAAATCCATTGTTAAAATGGTTCATAAAGGATATTCTACACATTGGCGGCTTCATGGAGTTTCGGGTCGGATAAGCAATCTCTTAACTCAAGGGGACTTTACTGTTATACACATATATCGGGAGGCTAACCAAGTGGTTTATAATTTGGAGAATTTTGCATTAGATACTAATAGTATGCGACATTTTGATACTTATAATTCTTTACCTCATCTTGCAAGAGGAATCTGCTATTTGGATAAAATAGGTGATCCTTCTATTAAGATAGTATTTCATTTAGCAAGCTTGCATTTCTTGTAAGTTCAATGGATTTGTCTCCACATTCATTGAGGTAAGGTTCTTTAAGTCCTTCTCACATTGTTTTATTCCTTATTCAATAAGGGATCTGCCTAACCTTCCGCCACCTCAGATGGTTTTATTACAACAATTTTTTATTTTTTTTTTTGCGAAAAAAGGCCTCTAACTCATAGACATACTTGGGAGAATTTATAAACCTTATAACCAACCATCTCAAGAAAATGAACCTGATACTCAATATCTTATCTAATTTGAATGATTTGATCCGATTGAGATAAATAGAACTCTCTCCATTTTCAGATTGAATGTTTGATTTTAAATTGAACAAATTTTAAAAGTTTGACTTGGTTCGTTTTGAACATTGCAAATGTAATTTTTTGTTGTTGTTGTTGTTGTTGTTATTATTGTTGCTATAAATTTTAACTAATTTAAAAAATAAAATATTTAATTCTTAAATCGTGATTAAAAGAGTACTATTCATTGGGGGGTGGGGTGGAAAATGCTGGTCAAAGTGAGCATTTCTTCTTTCCATCTTAACAGAGTATTTTTCAAAAATTTTTTAACACTAACAAAAGTTGACAAGCGGAAAATAGTTTAACCAATATATGAAAAGTGATAACCTTGAGTCATGAAAGCGTCGAGATAATTGGAAAAAATTGAATGCTATAGAGAGCATAAAATTTTTTCAATCCTCCCTATCCCCTTCCCTCCCCCAAGGATCATCAGTGGTTTCTCATTTACCCCCATCATTTGTGGGACTCGAGATCTTTCTGGTCCAAGTACTGCAACTTATCATTGTACTAGTAAGACTTGATATATTTAACATTTTTATTTAATAGCTATTATATATAAAAGATATGCATTTGTATTTGCTAAGCTTATTGAATATAAATGAATATTCATATAATTTAACCAATTCATCGGATCCATATTTACTACATAATAAATTGATTTTATATATTCAGTGAATGATAATCAGAATTATTTAACAATTAACCTTAAAAATGTGTTAGTTTTGGCCCTCTAATATTGTGGATTTGACAATTTAACTATTATCATATGAAATCTTTGTCAGATGTCACAAGACTACATAGGTTAATTGTCATATTCTATAAATTTAAATGGTTAGATTCAACATAGTTTGGTTTCATATGTTCTGACCAAACTATAAAATGATGCTACAAGTTTTTTTTTTTTATTTTTCTATTATTCCATAACAGTTCCTCATGAATTTACGAGACTTTATAACGGTCTATACAATCTTTCCACGACCATTCCTGCATAGGAGCAGAGTGCCCAACAAGTGGCTAACTAGTGAGGGTAAATATGTCATTTTAAAAATTCTTTAGGGCAATTTGACCTGACATGTTCAGGCAAAAGTATATCCTGATCCCACATGTTTTCTTCCCTCCATTATAATCCTTCATGAATTTATAAACTGCAGTAACGGTTCAAACAACCCGACTCTAACCATTTTCAAAGCAGGTCACAAGCCATAAACATAACTAACTAATGAGGGAAAAGAATTCATTTTAAAAAACATTCACAATTATCAAGAATTTAACTCTAATTCAAGTTTCAAAATATATCTTTTTCTTCTTCTTCTTTTTCTAAAATCAAATTCTCCGATAAAGGCAAATCAGAGCTTCAAGGAATGGTATGACGCGAGACATAAATTCCTCTGTAAATTATTGAGAATTGCTAATATATTTCTCATTTACTCCTCAAACTTAGGCAATCTCTTTCTAATTTCATCAACCATCGTCTTTCCTCTCATGTCCTCAAGCCCATTCAGAAAAGTTTCCCCATCTTCCATTGTAACACTTACTCATGTCTAAATGTCATTGATTGATCTTCATTTTCATAAAGACCTTATCAATCGAATCATTTAGTTGGATGAACCAGAAGTGCATTCCTTTCTTCCTCTTTTATAGACTTCAAGCACTTCTTTGTTCTTTCCCTTCTAAATTATCAAACATTCTAAAGCAACACTAAATTTTTTTCTAATTCCTCTTATCATTTACTTTGGTAATCAACTCATTGGGAAAAGAAGTCAGGTTGTTGACCTCTTGCAAACTAAATGCTAAATAGAGATTGAACGAAAAACCAAAGTTTTCCTTTAGAGGATTAATTAGGATGTATATCTTAAATTGAAAAAAAAGAGTAATCGAAAAAAAATAGCTCCCAAATGAGATTATCATCAAAATAATGATATAAGCAATATAAATGACAGAGATGATGTTAATCCATTAGATATCATTTTGTGGTTGTTGTCGTATTTCGTGGCTCATTTCAACTTTCCATGGATTGATTAAATTAGACTTGCATTATTTTCCTTCAGCTCCTAAAGAGAAATGGAAGAAATAAATTGGGTTTGCCTTTGAATTATTATTCAAGATAAATTTGGGTGAAAAACATGAATTGGGGTTCCAAGTCACTGATAAAAGATGGGTGAAGGATATTATTTCTCTTCTTAGAATAACTCAGTAGTTAATTTGTAAAATATGTTATTACCAATTTACCATGACAACGATGGTAGTCAAGATAATAGCAAAAAAGGAAACGTGAAACCACAACATCATCGCTGTTAGGTTCAATTAAATTTCAATTTTTGATGATTGTTAATGATTTTTGAAATGACCTATTACCTTCATTAGTTAGCCATATATCCGGTATGTGACCTGCTTTGAGAATGGTAGGAGAAGGATTGTTTGAACCATTACGGCGGTTTGTAAATTCATGAGGGATTATAATGGTTGAGAAAAAACATGTGAGATCATTATATACTTTTTTCGAAACATGCGAAACTAAATAGGCGAAAAGAATTTTTAAAATGACATATTTACCGTCATGTGCGACTTGTTCCGCTGTGAGAATGGCCGAAGAATGATTGTTTGGGCCATTACACCAATTTTATATTCATGAGAGACTACAATGGCTAGGAAAAAAAATGTAGGACAATTATATAGGTTGACCTAAATATGTGGGACTAAATAGGCGAAATGCCCTTCTAAAAACTGACCAATTTAAATGACTAAGTTGTTAAATCCACAATAAAATGATTAAATTGACATACTCGAATATTGAATGATTAAAATGATCATTATTTATGCTGATCTTAAAGTAATGTTATAGCAAAGGGATATATTATTCGATTATATCTTTCAAGATATGTGTATCTTCTAGATTATTGGATTCCGGTTACAATTATCTAGAATCATGCATACTTTAAAAAGATTACACAAATTAATGCTCACTATTATGTAATGTAATGTAATCTACTATTTTATTTTATCCCGTAAACTATAAAAGGTGAAAAATGATTCGAATTTCGACACGACCCTCTTTCCAACAAATTACTTGTAACTAGTTCGTACCTTGTTGATTAATGAATCATGTCCCATTTCCTGTAGGGGGAAATCACTCACCTTAGCAGCAAATGTGATCAATTTGGAACCCTCACAAAACTATATGTTTCCATTAATGAAAATCAAATACCATATGTAAAACCTCAATTAAGGAATGGCTCTTATAACATAGTCCACTAATACATATACAAAGAGAATTCCTACAAAAGGTTAATATTATCCAGTTTGAATTGAAATATTTGATTGCGCTCTAAATTGAAATATATTTAAACAAAAAAATTACTTTGCATTTTCCTTAAAACCAGAAAATAAAGGGAAAACAGTTTTATGTTCCTTCTCGGAAATTGTCGAAAGATGAAAGTTAATATAGCATATATAAATTTATGCCAACATATACAATATATATATATATGTATTTTTTTTCATTCATTAACAATTATTGATATAATTGACAACATGCCTGGTACAGTCGTACTGGACACATTTCTTATCAAACAAATTAAACAGTTATCAGAAACATATTATTCATTCTTGATCAATCAGAGCAATCTGGTTTGCAACAAAAAAAGCATTGACAGTTTCCATCTTCTCCACACCTTCCGTTTGTAGTAGTTGGTCTTCCGTATTTTGCAATACATTCCCTTCTACATAAGTCACCTGTACATGGCCGCAATATATATTCTTGGACACAAATTCTTGCCGCCTCGGTTTTAAGTGTACCATTGTCTATATATACAACAACAAAGAAATCAGGCGCCAAAATTAGAAATATTCAAACATTAAGTTCTTCAAGATATATACACACACATATATGAAACACGAATCAATTAGGAAAATAGTACAAAGAATTTACCAATTGCAATGAAGACAAGAAACATGATGGCTACTGCAACATTGAAGCTCCTCATTGTTACGAAATGGATTGATTGGTAATATATGGTGGTCAGTTTTTTTTTTTTTTTTGTGTATATGTATGATTGATAAGATTGATGTCTCTAACGATTTGGATGAATATCCAAAAGATATATTTTGATTCCTTTGAGGCATCATGTTGCTTCATTTATATGAGTGAGAGGTAAAATATATGGTCGGGATGGCAACGGGCCAGGTCTGAGCAGGTTTTTGAATACTCAAACCTCACTTGCCTCGTATGAAGATGGACCTGTCCTGGCCTGTGATCTGCCACAGGTCACGTATTCTAGGTCCATGGCCTGCCCTGCCCTGCCCTGTTACCATGTTAAATCATTCTGGTACATTAAATCCTATTAAACTGACAATATATTCATTATTTTAAAAAAAAGCTAACTAATCGAAATTCAAAAGATTAAACAGGTAGCTCCAAACCAAACCTATTAAATTTATTTTCTAAACATATATAATAGTGCAATGCAAAACAACATTCCAGTATACTAACAAATTACATTCAAAATCTAACTCAATGGAATTTTAACAAAATTCAACCTAACAAAATTAAATTCGTACAATTTTAACAAATGTCCTAATCTTTCTTTACATAATAAAAATAAAAAAGAAAATCTGCAGCTAAAGTGGAGGTAATGACATCAGGTGGCTGAGAAAGAAATAAAGAGGAAGGAGAGGATGAAGATAGGGATGGAAAGTGAACATTGCAAAACCAATGAGTAGTAGCGGCAACCTAAGAGTGGCTTGTAGTAGTGGCTACATGAGACTGGCTGGCAGTAGTGGTTGACAATAGAGGGCCAGCAGTGGCAATGACGGCTTGAGAGAGGCGGTAGGCAGCAATGAAGGGGGAAAGGGAAGATGGGATGCGGAGTAGAGAGAAAGAAGGTTGATGTTGTACAGAGAGGAAAAAGGCAGCAGCGGCGATTAGGGAAAAGGGAGATGGGATGCGGTGCTGAGAGAAAAGAAGAAGCGGCGTAGAGAGAAAGAGAGAGGAGAGGAGTGTGAAGAAGAAGCGGCGCAAGAAAGAGAGTAGTAAGAGGAAGAGGAAGATTAGGTTGACAAAAGTGTTTATAATATATATATTTATATTAAAAGAAAAAAAAAACCATAATGGGCCAGGTCGGGTTAGATTAGGACAAGTCATTAGCTAGCCCAATGCCTGACTTGACCTGTGTACGAGTCTTCCTCTTGAAACCCATACTTGTTCTTATTTTAAAACAGATCAGGTAATACCCACCCATCCCTAATATGTGGTGGTAAATTGGGCGTGGAAACAGTAATTTCATCAATTAGAAAAGAAATTCGTTGTACATAATAACGTCAAGAAAAACGAAAAAATGATGGGTGAAGAGGAAACACAGAAAGGACGAGAATTTGCAAATATACATATTCTTAAACAGGTAGACTCCCCTTTATTTTCGGATTCAAGCAAGTGACATTTGCATATATTATTGATTAGGTAAGCGAGGATGAGGTTGTAATTTTTTATTTTCAATAATAGTTCTAAAAGAATAATATTTGCACAATAATAATATTTATGTTTGTGACTAAACGAATATGTTAGATATTTATTGGCTATTAGGGCAATTATTATTTTGGTCTTTGAATATTACAGATTGATCTTATTAGTGTTTAAGTCAGATTAATATTTATGAAGATTTGTTGGTTGCCTATTCGGAATTGGTATCTTCATGATTATCCCTGAAATATTTTCATATCTAAAAAGATATTGTTTATCTTTTAGCAACTG